>JBANCY010000418.1:0-34772 GCA_037040045.1 Phorticella flavipennis | reverse complement strand
ATCTTCCTCTGGCGAGGCTTTTTGCTTTTTTCATTGAATACTTATTTTTTTTAAAAATGGGTGGATTTCAAGTCCTATATTATAGTATAGCATTGCTTAAAAAAAATAAATAGATTCTCATCAAAAGTATTATATTTTCAAAATCTCTCTATGATACAAAGTATCGTATGTTGAAAAACTAAAACCTTGTCAAAACTTTAGGAATAGTCAAAATTATCTCATATTGTTGAACCAAAGATTGTTACTCAACCCTACGGAACTGAAACAACTTTTATTGTGATTTTTGTATAATTGGGCCTGATTCAAATTTCCATTTTCACATTCATATTTTGTGCTTTCAAAATTATAAAATTGTCTTTTATAAATATTTTCATGCCAATATTCTCTATTAGTATTAACCGATTGCGTTAAATAACCATATAAACTGTTTCTTAAAATGAAAGGCGATAGAACAAAAATCGAACAAAACAAAACTTGGATAAAATAACCTCAAAAATTCTTGTCGTATTTGAATAGACTCAAGAAATGTTCCAAAGAATCCATTAGTAATCAGAATCAGTTGATTGCAATTTAAATTCTCTGAAGAATCCAGATCAGATACAAGTCGCATATGTATGAGGATCTATATCGTCTCTGCACAGATGTCTGACGTCAGAAGTTTGTCAATTGACCATAAGGCTAAAGTTAAAGCCCAACGGCAGCTTTTCAAAGCGCCCGGAAATTAATGAAAGTCATCAGCAGCGGGTGGTTGTGGTTGTTGTTGCTGTTGCTGTGGACGAGCAACCCCCAGTTAAAAGCTTGGCAAACCGCCCAACCGACCGACCAGCTAAACGACCCACCCAACCAGTCAGTGGCAGGCAGCAGCCATTAAAGCCATTTTGGGCTCTGCTCACGTCGTCAGAGTTTGAGATTCGAGTTTCCAGACTCCGAGACTTCGGACTCAAAACGTAAAAGTTGTGCTCTCCAAATTTTGATAACCCTCATTGGTGTCTGGTGGTGGAGCTTGTAAGCTTGTCCAGAGCATTGCATGGTGTGGAATTGTATGGCGAGTGGCGTGTGGCATGTGGCATGTGGCATTTGGTAATGGCATGTGGCACATAGTGTGGATGACGACGATGATATCGGTGGTGTTGGCAGGCATAACACGAGTTGTCCATCAGTTTGCCTGGGTGATTGGGCTATTGGGTGGTTGGGTGGTCGGGTGGTCGGGTGGTGCGGCAATCAAGTTTTGTCGGATTAGCTCAGTTTAAAGCTCAAATTTATTATACCCTGGTTTCGAACTGTAATTTGGGGTTGCAGGTGTCGTCGTAGCTCAGGAGCAATGTGTATCTACACCTTGAGAAAAGTAGTAATAAATAGAAATAGGTCTAAAGCTTAATAGCTTCGCATTATATGGGATTGTACATATATGGTGGGTGGGCTCTATCAACCCCAAAACGTCGCCTATTGGAATCCATTCAGAAAAGTTTAGAAAACTAACATACAATTTAATCAAACCAGATTTCTCTACCTCTGCTTTGTTCTCGTACTTCGCGTCTCGTCGTCTTGTCGTCTGGGTGGTATCAAAAACCAGATTAGAAAACAAATTTTTAACTATGCGTTTGACACTTCCGTGAACATTTTTGAGATTGTGAAGCAGGTATTATTTTGCGGAGGCGAAAGAAGCGTCAAGAGGGTGCATCAGAAACTTTGATTTTGCAATCACTTGATGGCAAAATTAATTTTCGTTGGGGCTAAGATCGGAAATATTGGGTTATACGTAGAGATAATGTTTGATATATAATAAAATAGTTAAATTTAATTTAATTGGATTAAAGCATTTTTTAAATATTTTATAAGGACTGTAAAACGCTTAAAGAATATTTTTAAAATCTTTTAATTTGCTATTTTGATTTGTTTACAAACTTCTGTGGTTTTAAAGCATGCGAATCGAATGGTCCATCGATTAGAGACTTTTATTGACCTTCTACATAGTTCCTAAATGGTTATTTTTCTGGTTTTCACAAAATTTGAACTTTGACTGTCTCTCTCAAATATTTTTGGGCTTCCAAAATATATTGAAAAACCAATTGCAAGTATAGTATTGGGGGAACCCACAAAAAATATTAGAGTTCACTGGGCGTTCTAAATGCGGTTTTGGGAACTAGAGTGTTAACCACAGTCGGATAGGTAGAACCACCAGTTATGACCCAGCGATGCATATATACATTATCCAGAATATGGAATTCGAAATGTCACCTTTGTACTATATTACTATACGTAAATAATAGATATAAATCTTTACTTCGATCGGTCATAAATTTTTCATAAATTTTATAATTGGGGTTGAGGGTATATCGTATCTCAAGATCTCTCGACTAGATTATATTTGCTGTAGAGTAAAATAATGGACATGGACAAATAACATCCAGCATCATCAAAATTCTAGCATATATCCTTATTATTTTTTTACGGAAAACATCCTGTTTTTATGACAGATTTAAATTTCAACCCTTGGCCTTTGGTAACCGCCTGCCGCTTTTCCATTAAATTTTCCTTTAAGAAGTAATCTGGCATCTTCGTCTTTCCACGTCCGTGTACAGTTGTGCCCTTGAGTTTGACAGTCGGAGAGGGCTGTCCCCCCAACCGCCCATCAGAGCCAGAGGCGCCACTCTCCACCTTGGGCAAGCGCCATCAGATGCAGAAGAGTCTAACACATCATTGCCAGACATTTTGTTTTCTTTTTACTATTATTCTTATTCTTATTATTATTTTCATTTTTACTGCTAACTGCTCTGCGCTGCGCTGCTCTGCTCTGCTGAGCCGTTGCCTGACTGCCTGCCTGCCACATGCCACGTGAGTTGATTGCGCTGCGCTGCGCTACTTTTCCGGTTTTGTGACGCCGTCTCAACCAGCATCGACCCACATGGTTAAGACCTCTTGCTGTTTCCTTTATGGGCTGCTTGTGGCTACCCTGCCCCTGCCCCTGCCCATGCCCCTGCCCCTGACACGCCTCTGCTGCTGCTGCTGCTGCCAGTGCTTGTGGCCTGCTGCTGGTGGTGGAATTTCTCACATTTGCCTGTGCTTGTGTGCGTGTGTGTAAGCGTGTTTGTGTGTGTGTTTATGTTGAGATTTTCTTCAGCCTCAATGGCTTATATCCTTCTTATGCACTGACTGAGTCCTTTCCCATTGTCAGCAGCGTCATTGCCAAAGTGCTCGGTGCTCGGTGTGACCAGACTTTCTGTCTTTTTCTGCTTAACACTCGATAACTAGGCCTGCTACGGCTGGTGGTGGTGGAATTTTCGGCTAGAAAATGGCCAACAAAGTGAAGCCGCTTTGTGCCAGAGCGAGATGGCTATTGAGATAACGAAAGAGTTTGATCAATTCAACCTAACCTCACACACGCATACATGTAACCCTCGTCGAACCATGTGCTCTGTGCACACGCCACAGTTTGAGAGCGACTGTTGTGGCTTTTAGCTGATTGTGTTTAACACAGTTGTCAAGCAACTGGTGGAGACCATGTCACAAGCTTCTTTTGGGTTTGGATGCCTCTTTTGGGGGTGGTGGTGTAGGTTATTGGATCAGGAGGCAGCAGGGTGCGCTAGGGGCAGGGGCAGCTAGTCAGTCTGGCATGTCGGTGCCACCTCGTTTGGCCTTCGTGCGTCGTTGTTAGGCGTCGGCGTCGGTAACGACAGCGACAACATCATCTATTGCGTAAAGCAGCAACGCGACGCAACGCGACGCAACGAGACGCAGCGAAACGAAACGTAACGACGCAGCAAGCAGCGACGCAGACAAATACACAACGCAACACCCTTTTACACGCCTTTCTTTTGTGTGTGTGTGTGTGTGTGTGTGTGTGTGTGCGTGTGTGCGTGTAACATAAGTTTCTTATGCCACTTTTGAAGCGCTTTAACAACGTGCTTTAAGTCTGCATTGTGGCGGCTGCTGCTGCTGCTGCTGTCGCCTCTCACGCTTTCGTGGTGAGTTTTAGCACCTGCTGCTTATATGTATTAGTGACTGTGTGTTTGTGTGTGCGTGTGGAGTGTGGTGAGGTGTGTGTGCCGCCAGAGCAGCTTTCTTTCGGTCATTACGTTGTTACGTTAAGCGCTCGCTCTCGTTCACTCTTTGCTCTTTGCCGGCTATGCTTGTATGTAGATTGTGCAACATGCCGCAAGCAATTTACGTAAGCAACAATGAATGAAATTGATTGCCGTGTCCGAGCGTGCGTGCGTGCGTGCGTGTAGCATGTACCAAGTGGCAAGTGGCAAGCAGCAAATAGCAAGCAGCAAGTAGCGTGCGCTCTACGTTCAATGCTATTTGCAGCAAAACTGCCACGCCTCTGGCTGACCTAAATATGCTTACGCTTTTTCGTACGGCAACAAAAAAACAACGCACAGAAAAAGTAACAAAAAAACAGGCAATCTTATCAATTCATCAATCATGCATGCAGCCAGCCGCCACTTAACGTTTATACGTTGTTGGTTGTTGTCATTGTTGTTGCTTGGGTTACCGCATCGACGGCAACTCGCCGCAATTCTCGCTCGCTCTCTCGCGGCGAATTTTAAACGCAACATAACTAATGCAATCAATGCGACTGCGACGCTGGCTGCGACTGAGACGGAGACTGCGACTGCGACGTCAACGCTTCCACTGTGTGCTTGTGCGTGTCTGTCGCTGCTGCGTTTCCCTCTGCTCCTCCACCGTCTGGCTCAAACACTAAGTTAAGTAATTTATGTTGCGACGCTCTGTCTCTGCCGCTGCCGCTGCCGCTGCCTCTGTTTGGAGTTCCTCTGTCTTTGGGTACCAAACCACAAATCGCCTATTTAGAGATATAGCTAGATCGATATGAGTTAGTTATGATAAAGTATCTAAATGGGCTTGGAATTTGGGGTTTCGTTGAGGCTTGGCTAATATTTTTCTACCCTTAGCAGCATTATTAATTGATAATGATAAAAGCTATACGAACTTTATCAATACCCTGCAAAATGTACTATCAAAACTCAATGTAAGCTTCTGAAGTTTCTGTGAGTTGAGCGGAGGAGTCGGTCGAAATCGTTGTATCGCTTGAGCTTTGGCTTTCGGTTGAAAATCCCATATGCTAATTTTCAGTAGTCAGGGAATAGCTGAGGCCTACGAGAGCTCTATTTGAATTTGAATTTTCAATTTAAATTCAAATTCAAATTACAATATCATCTTATGGCTCAGAGACAGTCCAACGATTGCCACACTCAACCAGTTTATTTTGATTTCTCTACGAGTTTCACGCAATTAAAGATGTGTTTATCGAATTGTTAAAGGTTTTTATAATCTTTTGTTGCTGTTGAAAATATCGTAATCATCGAAATAATACTTCGTAGATATATGAGAATCATCTACAGTTTGATCGGCAGGTATTTTTGGCCATTTTTAGCGATTGTAATGCAGGGACATCGAACTTAAAAGTATTTTTCGCTCATATTTTCCATGATTTTTGAGATATTGCCCTGAAATTGTAGATATACTTGAATATGGCTATTTTTGATCGTTATTGAAAATTTAAAAAGTTTATTTTGATATTTGCTGCGGTTTTTAGTCAATCGATAGTTTTTACCACGGATATCAGGAGTAAGAACTAGCGATAGAGCTTGCGTTATATTCATCGATAGGTTTTTAGCTGCTTTTCAGCTGTTCTGTTCGCGCTGAAAATAACCGCGGCAGCAGCTGTGGCAAGCAAAGTGCCAACAACAAGTGTTTATTAACCTCTTGTCGTTAATTTCATTAAATAATTTGTACAGTTTTCTTGTTTCTTTTGTTGTTGTTGCTGTTTTTCTGTCGAAAAGTTTGTTGATTTTAGCGGTAATTTGTCTGTACTTTTATTTATTGTTGGCAATGGTTGTTTTTATTGTCGTTGTTTTTGGTGTTGTTGTTGTTGCTCTGTTTTACCCGTTTCTTAAGTCAACAAAATAAATAAACAAGGCGCAGTTGTTGTTGTTCTGGTTGTTGTTGTTGTCGCATTTAACACCTGCGAAATGCAGTACCCGAAAATTACAACAAATTTAAATTAACTGAAAAGTATCAACAACGTTTAACTTTTGACTCTTTGCTGCTCGCAAATGGAAGCCGCAAGCTAAACGACTAGAAGATACCCTGTCTTTGGGTTCGATAAACAAAAAGTTTAACAAGTTAGAAAGCTCAAGTCAGTCGACTCAGCCCGACTACGAGATACCCTGATCCCAACAGTGCAATCCAGCCTGCGCTAGAGTCGGCGCTGCCTCAGCCCGCCTCACTATTTATAACTTTTTACACTCCTGCGAATAACTTCTGTGTTTATTATCCGGTCCACTTTAAACTTTCAGTATAAGTTCAAAATGCAATCCAAAATGCGTGTGTTGAAAATCTTGTTTTGAATCAAAAAATTACATATGTTATCAAATTTGTTTGATTTACGAGGGAGGGGGGCGTGGCATCCAAAATTTGAGAAACTGATTTTTGCGTATCATCAATGCGCAGTTACATGCTTAATTTCGTTTCCCTAGCTATAAACCTTTAGCCGCCAGGTAACAATGCAGTTTTCACCTTATTCCCTTTTTCGCCACTTCTGAGTCTTATAACTTCGGTGTGTATGATCCGATTGTTCTGAAATTCGAGATTCGGGGTTGGTTAATGATACAGTAATGAATATATATTCTGGAATTCAAATCATTATGATAAGGATTGTAGAAATTATAAGCACTTATTTAGGGGGAAACCATTTTTGGATGGAAAAAAATTTTTTATGGCACTTTCTGTATAAGATCTATGGAGACCTACATACCAAATTTCATGACTAGCATACATTTGGCCACTTTCCAGGAAATTGGAGAGGTGTATCAAAAGTTTGGAAAATTAAGGAGCGAGTCATATCCGAGTTATTCAAAGTATGAATCAACATTTCAAAATCAAGTTGGGTAAAAGCTAGTGTTGTGCGAAAAGATATATTTTAAAAGTAGTGTTACAAAAAAACGAAGAGATATGGAAAAGATGAAGTTCCAAAAGTTCGGTAAAAGTTAGGTAGAATTCTGTGAAGTTCTTGAACTCTGTTTTTTTTTTATTGATTTTGCGCTTCATTAAATTGACAATTATTTCTTTTATTTCTTTTTTTTTTTGTTTTTGCTGACGTCGTTCGATAATTAATTTGCATTATTTTGGCAAGATTAGCAGATTTTTAATTTGATTTCTTTACACATATTTATGTTGGTTTTGGGTCTAAAAGAAAGAAAGAGAAAAAGAGAAGTGGCAAAAGGCCGGTCCGGGCGAACTTTTCCAACTTCGAAACTTTCATGCAAATCGAAGTCATTGTCTTCTATATATGTGTCTATATACTATATATTTATATATATATTATATATATATAACTTCGATTCGCTTTTGTTGAAGTGGCAAAAAACGCATCGATTTTTATGCACAATCGAAATGTTCTTTTTTATATTGTTGTTGTGGCTGTTCAGTTCCTTCAGTTTGACTTTAAAGACAACAACAACTACGACAACAACAACAACAACAACAACAACAACAACAATAAAATGTCACCAAAATTTCATTACGCATGCGAAGTGCTGACAAGGCAAATCAGCAACAATGAATTCAGTCAAAAAACAAAAAGAAAAAAACCAAAAGGCGTCTCAGAACACCTTTCAAAAAAGTGGCAAACGTTGATATCATTTTGGAGAGTGTTATAAATTTTATTACCAAATGCCACATTTTTTCGAGCGCAATGCCAGTCGGTTAACAGGTTCTTCGAAAGGTCAACATCATTTTTTAAGCACAAAGCTGTCCAGAAATTAGATTGTTTTTTCTTTTTTACAAAAAAAAAAAAAAAAAAAAAAAAAAAAAAAATAATATTCTTTTCAACTTTCAACACATTTCAGTACATTATTAAAATTTTTTAAATTTTAAGAATTTTCTTGGAACTCTCTAAATTGGTCGAAATTTTGTAATGTAGATCCCAAAAGATAACTCCAGAATGAAAGTAATAGATAAGGCCATGTCCATCTGTCTGTCTCTATGGTAATGAAACTTTCTGTAAAGACGTTGCACATATTTGGAACCGGCCTCATCATATCTATCATACAAATAATAGCCAATTTTATCCATATTTCCATTGCTATTTCTTAGGTTTTTCAAATCTTTCTGGAACTTATATTTATATTCCGAAACTGTTTCGATTAAAATGAAGAATTGTCGTTTTGGGGTACATTAATATTCACCAAATTCTTTCTACTTGATTTTTACCCGTAATATCCATTGCGATGTGTGTTGATTGACTGATTGTCTGTTCCCGGGAGATTGGGAGTGATTTTCTTCTTTTTGTCAGTTGTGAATGGGGCCAAAATAAGAAAAATGTGGCTGAAAAATGAGTGGCATGTGGCGATATCTCGTGCTGACTAAATCGAATTACAATTGAATTGATTGATCTATATTGTCTGATACTATCTATACTATCATATACCAAAGAATATCCTTTCATCAATAGGAATTGCTGTTTTTGTCGTAGTTTCAACACTAATCTAATATCACTTATTTTATTTGCAGAGAACTACAAGAGGGAACACTCAGAGATCACAATTTAATGGACGGTTCCAAGATTATTTTAATACCAAATGTGGAAACTGGTTTATTGGTAAGTACTGAAATAACGTTCAATATGCAAGTTAATTTGTAGTAAGAGCACTTGATATGCATTTATACAGATATAACTATATATAACTGAAAAGTTTTCTATCCGGGAATCGCGCTTAAACTTTGTTAAGCGTCGTAACATATTTATTGTATATTTATCACCTTAAAAGAAGATCAAGAAAAGAGCTCATTTGGAAAATATTTAATGCAGTCCTGGTATATATCCATAGGGGCCTTGCTGGGGCAGTGTCCCACAATATAAGAGGTGCGAGTTCGAGTAGTAATAAATCCACTCACGTAAAAAAAAGAAGTTCTTCAGGGAAGGAAGCAGAATAAAGGCAAATAGTGCTTCAGGCTTTGACCCGATGGTGTTTTTATGGCCATATATAAAAAAATATGTACATATAGATTCGTTTTAAAACTAACTATCGTATCACTCATCGGATCAAGAGAAATGTAGAGATTCGATTCAAAACTATCTTTCGTATCGCTTATCAAGGAATATCTAGAGATTCGATGCAAAACTATTTTTCGTATCGCTCATCCAGAGATATCTAGAGATTCGATTCAAAACTATCTTTTGTATCGCTCATCGGGTCAAGAGATATCTAGAGATTCGATTTAAAACTATCTTTCGTATCGCTCATCGAGAGATATCTAGAGATTCGATTCAAAACTTAAATGATCTCACTGTCTTTTGTCAAGTTTTTTCAGTCAAATCTGTCATAGATAAATAAATAAATAAATTTTTAATACAAATGAGAGTTGCCAAGCGGCCGATTTGAATGGCGACTCGCCAACGAGCCCCCTTCGCTGCCCTCCCCTACACCCCTTTGTGGCTTTGGTGTTGTTTTTGTTGTTGTTGTTGTCAGCTGCGCATACAAATGCAAACTTGACCTTTAGATGGCGTTTGGCGACTTCGCCTGACACACGTTGCCATCGGCTTTGTTGTCGTCTCGTCGTCTCATTTGTATGAATTTCAGGCTGAACCATCCAAAACTTTCTCATTAAAATACTCGGAGACTCCCCAAATCCCCCCTAAGTGCCATAAGAAACCCCCAAAAAGCAGACGCCCCTTTGGGGGCAGGGTGGGGGGTGCCAAGGCACTCGGTCAAACAACAAAAACAACAACAAAATCAAGCGCAACAAATAATGATTTCGTTTTGACTTCATTTCGATTTTTGTTCAAAAATGTTGCTTAAATTAAATGCAAAAAATCAAAAATAAAAAATACAAAATACAAAATACAAAAAATTAAACGGGCAGCCTGCATTTTAAGTTCGAATCGAATCGCTGAACTGCGACTAACACCAACAACTAACCAGTTTCTCAGAAGATCCCAGCACAAAGCGAGATAGAAAGCGTTTGCCTAGTGGGTCGACTGACAGATATCCTGTAAAGCCAGCAGCATTATGCCTTAGATTTCAAACAGTTTCTATATAGTTTCGTTTGATATTATCTTATACAATCGAGTTTACAGTGTATTAAGGTAGCAAGAGCAAACACGCGCGTATAAATTGTGTGTAATAAAATAAATATGTAAATAAATTAAAATTTAATTAATGCCAAATAACTCTGGCAGCAACAACAATGATTTTTTTGAAATGACAAACAGCAACAGAGACACAATCGCAGTCACAATCAGCACGCGTCATCCCGACTGTGAACACACCCTATAATTAGAAAACCCTAAGAAAACATAGCACACAATATATAAAATAAGGCAGGATTAACTTTGACAGTTTTCGAAACCTTCGCATTATATAGAAACATATATAAATTATTAATCTATTAGCGTAAAGAACATAGGAAATATTGGATATAGTAGTGCGATCCAGTTATTTCCGACAAATGTACAGCGTCTTACAAAAGATAACTCCATATCAAGTTTCATTACGATACAGACAGACAGACAGACAGACAGACAGACAGACAGACAGACAGACAGATGTACATAGCGCAGTCGATTTCTCCCGAGCCGATTCCGGAGCTTTTTTTTTGGGTGCGTACGACGCTTCCTTCTATACATTTTGTGACCAAGGTGCAGCTAGTCTTTTCTTCAAAAAAATTATATTATATTACAAAAGTTAGGCATAAAGTTTAACCTAAGGTTCTTATAGATGTGTCCATGAATCTTAGGTCAAACTTTTGTTTCTATGATTTTTTGGTCAGCTTTATCAAATTTAGTCTTTGTAAGATGAAGAAAATAATTTCAAGCTTAGAGAAAGTTGAAATTATTATGCGAGTTCCCTACAATTTCAGTATTTTTATTGGATGAGCTATGCTAGGCAGCTGTTTACAAAAATACATCATACTAAATATACTATATGTCTTTGAACTAGATAAATATAAAACTGTATTTTTATAACTTCAGCTAAACTTGCCTAAAATATGAATCATCTTGTAGGTTTATGAACTTCAATATAAAAAAAACTCTATTTAAAGCAAGTTATTATTGTAAACTTTTAAACTTGATGACAACTAAGATTAACCACTGACCAAAGGATATAAGGGGTAATTGAAGTCTAATGGTATATTAAATAAATCTGAATACAGGCTACTTCCTCAGTTTCGAACTGTTCAAATTCGGCAGAATCGGGTTTCTTTATATTTCCAATATTTTTCAAGCTATTGAATTAAAAGTACACAGACTTTTAAGTTGCCCTATTATCTATCGCTAGACCAAATTTCAAAAAGAGTATGCAATATTCGGCGTGCCAAATGAAATCCTCCTCTCTTGTTTTGATCCCATTCCGTCCCCCTTTCGAGATGCATCACACTCTGTGTGCAGTATTTTTTGTCTTCTCTTTTGTGAATTGTCATTCATAATATTTTACCACATTATATTACGTTTCTATCTTTTTCTTCATCTTTGCCATTGACCCCGTTTCGGGCTTCGGTTCCTCGGCTCTTCGGTTCTTTGGCGTTTGTTGTGCTTGCTCCAGTTTTTGCTCCAACACCGTTTGTATTTACCGTTTATCGCCCGAACAGAATATTGCAACATGTTGTCAGAATATAAAGGAAAAAGATAGAGGGAAAGATGTGGCAAAAGAGAAGATCTGATACTGATACTAGTTGCCACGCCCCAAATAACTAATGTGCTATAAGCAACATCATTGTACATTCGCAATTGACAATTTTTCACCGTCCAAACTATGGTAGAAAGTCTACGGAACAAATTGTTAGCTTCTCCACAAAAAACTAAGTCTGTCGATTAACGATTATCGATTATCGATTGTCGTGAAGCATGCTTCGGCGTTAATCAATTCGCGTGTATTATACATCTTTCTGAACACAAAAAGTCAGCGAATTTGCCAGAGACACACGTACAAAAACTAACCTAAATATATGCTTTATGCCATATACATGTATGTATATATATATATATATATATATATATATATATATATATACCCTATAATATATATACTTAGGTGTGTATGAAATTTCATGCGATTTTCGTGAGGCGAACAAAGAAATACTTTGGCGTCCACGAAAAATCTATAAAAACACACACAAAATGAAAGCAGCAACAACAAAAGCAACAACAACAAGAACAACAAACAAAAACAAACAATAATAATAATTCGAAATAATAATTATTATTTTTTTGGTTTTTATGATTCAAGCATTTTTCGTCTTTATTTGCATTTTTGGATTCTGTTTGTCTTCTTCAGCCCCAACCCCGACCCCCGACCCCAGACCCAATCCCCCCGCCTCAGTCCCAGCTAAGTCAAAAGCAAGAAAATATTCAATTTGCTGCGAAATAGCGAAATTTAATTGAGCAAACAATTTATAGAGTCGAATAAATTTTGTTGCCCTTGGAAATGTCTAAATGTCCCCCCTTTGTTTCTTGATTGCCTCCAACTGCCGTTACTCGCGTGTTTCCCTAGCGCCCAGTCGTAGCACCCAGTGGGACTCATATGCCCTGTAGTTCTTGAGTTGTTGCGATGGGCAAAACTCTTGTGTTTATTGTCAGATCATTATGAAATTTTCAAGATTGTTAGTAAAACACAAAAGATTTGGTTCTATATATTCGAAACGCTCTGTGTATACTACAAAACGAACTTTTGCGAAGATATCAATTTAGTTTCCATGTTATTCCTTTGTTTATCTACAACCGAATCTGATATGTGCTGCTGTTGTTGCAGCTGTTGCTATAAGCATGACAACCGTCTAAACATAATTAAGAGGTGGTAATACGAAAAATTGATATATACAAAGATCACTCAGAACAAAGACTATTGAGATACAATTGGGTATATTGGCATGGGGCTCGAAGGTGCTTGAGTTACGGGTGCCAATTGATCAATGTTGCAGAAAGGTGAGCGAGCAGCTGTCAGAGATTTGTTTACACATTCATTATTATTATCATTATGATTATTATGATGATTATACGATGTTTGTGTTTGACTGTTTCATTCTCACTGTGTGCCAAAAAGCCTTCCTTCCTTCCTTCCTTCCCTACTTTCTGCCTGCCCAAAACAACTTGAGTCAAGCGCTCGGCCTGCTCGACCTGAGTCATTGTTTGGCTCCTAATTAAAGTTAAAAATCTTAAAACAGTAGTCAAAATTTTCGGACAGGTGCCTGCCTGCCGCCTGCCGCCGATTCCAGTGTTTCGCGTGAGGCCCAAAAAATCCAGACAAAAATCTGCCGATGAAATGTGTGTTAACAAGTGACAAGTTGACAGCTTCTCTTGATTTATTAACAGAGCTACGAGTAATGACACGATCCGACGACAAGGTGACCGCTCTGGGTATGGTTGGGTCACTCCTGCTGTTTGCTCCTGCCCCCGCCAAGCCCCCGAATGAAATCAAAAGTGTTTGTCGCGATTCTTCTCTATATGAGTATAGTATGCTCCGATCGATCTCTTCTGCCTGCCTCCTGCCTGTCTGCCTGCCTGCCAGCTGCCATGGCATTCCTCCAATATAATTTCTGTGCCGCGAGCACAATATTTGCATATTGTTCCAATTTTATCTCGTCCAACACTGAGTCTCCATCTCCGAGTCATTATTCGGCATGTCAAATAAATGAAATGCGACAGCATCAGCGTCGGCGGCGGCCGAAAAAAATGTCAAAAAATGTTTCAACAGCTATTAAGAGTAATAATATTTTGTAAAGTTTATTGTGATGAGTGGCGACGGATGGATGCATCCAGCATCCCGCATCCAACATCCAGCTTAACCAAAACTCGCAGTTTGGCGCTGTGAATTTGTCACAATGGACGGCGGGCAGACGACAGATGCACCGCGTCCTCCCGCACAGACCGCACAGTGGTTGGGCGAAAAGCCATTTTCTCTGACAGATTAGGGCTGCTGACAAGGAATGGTGAATGAAACAAACTGGAATGGAACATTTATGCTTGCTAAAAAGTATGAAACGTTTGGCATGGAACATATTTATGTGTCTGGCGTTTGCCTCTGTGTAGACTTTTTATGCTGTCATCGCCAAACACGCGCGGGATTGTCATCTTTTGTGTTTTGCCACCATTTCATGTCTAATGTTTCAATTTCAACATTTTGCTACTCGGCGACCATAGCAAGTGGGCGTGACAGGCTGTACAATGGACGTAATCGACCAAAAAAATGGGGGAGCAAAAAGTAAAGAAAGTTTATCTTTGGCTCGCCGAAAATCTCATACACTAGAAATTGTGAGGGGCCTCGGTGGGGCAGTGGGTAGCGCACTTTTCCGCCAAACAAGAGGTTCGAGCTCGAGGCCCGCTTATGTCGATAGGCGTGACCCTTCTAGAAAAACTAGGTTGTGGCCTAGGATTTGAAATCCACCCATGTAAAACAAAGATATTCATTGAAGGAGGAAGAAATAAAGACAAATAGTGCTTCAGGCTTTGACCCGATAGGGTTGTTATGGCCATAGATTAATGCTAATGTAAAATTTGCATGCATACGCTTCAAAAATATGTGAAATATATGTGTATGATATAGAAACCTGATTCTTTGGAAATATGGTGAATCGATAGATAAATGGGTGCAAATATAAGTCGTCCACTTTAATGCGTTACAAACTTCTATCTATATGTAATAATGGAAGGAATTCGAATATTAGCTTATGTTCTTCAGTTCTATCCATTTTTATATACATATATGGAATAATATAAGGAATTCCTTAAGTTCCTTTTTTTTGGAAAAAATGTTGACCGGTTTTAAAAAATTTTAATTCAGGAGATTTTTTTAACTCGGAAGTCGATAGCGTTGGTATCGAGTTTGCAGTTCTCCAAAAGAGAGATTAAAGAGATTCAATAAGCAGATAATGACACCGGTGCTTGCACTGAATGGATATCTGTGTGCAGAGGTCTCTGGCGGGAGGGCGAGGGGTGAAATTTATGATTCGCATAGATTTATGAAAATTATTTTAATGGCGTCAACAAAAGACGACAAAACAACCAACAACAACAGCAACAACAACAAAAAGTAGCCACACAAAGGGCAAATGATGATAATTATGATGTGAGCCCCATATAGAGTCAGAAAGTCGGAAAGTCGGAAAGTGATGACGATGATGCTGCTGCAGACAAAGCAGCGGACGACAAACGGGACTCATAAAAAACCAAAAAACGGCTGCAACGTAGGCAGGGGCTATATAAATTTTTGGATCCTTTGTATTTTGGTCAAAAAGAAAACAATATTTATTGAGATTTACGAAATATATATTTTCATATAAATGTGTATAAAATTTGAAAACAGAAACGGCATGGAATTTCCAGACTCATTGTCAGACTGTAGGCGAAATACGAAATGCCAAAAGCGGTAGTTAGCACCTAGTTTTGGATTGCTTTGTACATAGATAGATGACAGATATAGATAGATATATAGATGGAGAGAGAGAGAGAGAGAGAGAGAGAGAGAGAGAGAGAAAAGTTCAACTGTTTACCTGCCTTATTTACTTTGTACCTTATCTGTGAAATATGACAAATTGACATCATGATGAGTTGATAACTTTTCGTCACTTCAGTTGGGAATTGCGCAATTCGGTAACGTCATCAGCAGCATCAACATCAACACCAACCTCATAATCGTAATCCTAATAATCACCATCTATTAAAAAACCTCTAGAAAATACAAAGCCAGTTCAATATTTACAAATTCAGAACATTGAAATAGAAAAATAGAACGAAACTGTTTATATAGACTCTCTTATAAACAATAGACCCTGTCAGGTCAAAGCCTGAAGCACTATTCGCCTTTTATTTCTTCTTCCTTCAATGAAGATTTGAAGACTACTGTAGTACTCCTTGTATCTTTTTATTCTAGTACTCATATTATCATTATTATCAAGTGGTAATGAGAACATCTTTCCAATTGTCAACAAGAACAAGTTTCGTTTACTTGGATAAAACAGTTGCTTTTCTTATTGGTGTTGTTGTTGTTGCTGTTGATGATGATGGCATGCGGCTGCCTGGAACGGAAACGCACACCGTTCATCAATTTCCGTGAATCCGGTTTATCATATGAGTACTACACAATGGAATGGGGTGTATGTCGTATACGTAAACACTACAGTATGATGGTATGCCACACTTATAAAAATGTGTTGAAGGAAATAACAACAGTTGATTATTGTTGTCGTCTTCTGACTGCTGTCTTCTGTCTTCTGTCTGTCTCTTCTCTATCTTCTGTCTGGTGTAAAACTGTGCAAGAAACACGTTCTTCTACAGCATTTCGAAAGAGACAATTGAGAAAAATACCGTGCAACGTTTTGTTCTGGATTCGTATAAAAACTAGACGAACTCTCCACTTTGTAAAAATTTACGAAATTTATTTTGAAGAAATATATATTGTTAAAGAAATTCTACTCCGTTTTACCAATTTAGTATATAATTTCTTTAAATTTTGGGCCATAACCTCGAAAATGTTCATTAAATCTTGCCCATTGCGCGCTGTTTCCACGTGATTTCCGAGAGATGCCCCTAGTGCCCCTCTATCTCGAGCATTCTCAATATGCAATATATAGTTAAAGCTCTGTTTGTTCATCTCAGTCCCTAGTCGTGATGTCACGCCTCTCCCAATCTCGAGCTAAAGAAAGGAAATATCAGATCTTATGTTGCCCAGTGTTTAAGTGTTCTCTAGCTTATTTTCTATAAAAAGAAAATAACGAACGAAGCTAACAATATCTTTTCCGTTGAATCGGTGATTTACTGTTTTCGCCGTTGATTCCATTCTGTCCGACTTTGTTGCCAATAATAACGAATTGTGTTATTATTAGTTTATTTTAATTACTTTTGGCATGAGTAATAATTGCCTATTGAATTTTCGCAGAACAGCAATCATAGTCGCCCCATCATTGTTATACCCTATAATTGCGAGGCCTTAATGGGCATTAGAAACTTTCACACGGATAGATCATTCTGTAGGTATTGTGTTTCGTTCGCCATTGCTATTTTTGCTCTCAGTATACTTAAATTAGATCTTCCGAAATTGGTTAACTACAGGGTAATATCGGGTTGTGCATTTCGTTCGGCGGGACAAGCTGCTTATGTGGCGCTATTGTTATTGCAATTTGCAAAGCAGGTTTTAGGTTTTCTTTGTTATTATTGTTGTTTCTATTGTTTTTGTTGTTGCCATTGTCTGGGAAAAATAAAGTTCCCCTGTATTGGAAATACCGATACAAGGGCTGTGAGCTGCGACACAATAGTTATAGTTATATATTTAAAACGTATTGGAATGGAAAGGAATGCGGTACAATTGTGCAGGGTATACACACTATGAGACAGCGAAACGAATGGGAGTGAAACATGCGCTGGAAAACAATAGGAAATTGAACAGCATAAAAATTAAACGATTTGAAATGAGAATTCTTTTTTGGCGAAACGATCGAAAATGAAACACGGAGAGGAACACAGTGAACGTTTAAAATGCTTGGAATAGATCAAGTTTGTGTCACCAAAAATGTTAGAAATTTTTGGAATCCATCAAACTGACGCAAAATTTTCTCTGCTGAAACGATTAAGAAAAGAACCACGTGTTGGGGGGCGGGAGGGGGGTAGGTTGCTTGTCACAGAATTTGGAAATGAAATGCGACGTTTGCAAATGAAACAAGTAGAATCGTGAAACATTGGCAAATAAAACCCTTGGCAATACCCATAAATTGTGGCCACAAAACTCTTGAACAAAGCCAGCCGAGCCGACTAACTGTGTTGCAACTGTGCAACATGTTAACGTTTCATTATTAGACACACGTTGCCAATTGACTGGGCCGCGGCCGCTCGCGCCGTCGCAAGCTCATCGCCAATCGGGCAAACCGGTTACGTAGCCGGTGGCGGCTGGCTAACTGGCCCATTGGCAGTGCCTGCCAAACTGTGTGTTTGAGCAAGTGCACAGCCAGCCAAGAGAGCAGCTGACGCCGACGTCGCAGTCGCAGTCGAAGTCAGCTTGAGCGTCGCCGCTTAGATAACACCGAGGCAAACACAGGCGGCAGAGGCAGTCGCAATCGATGGCGCCAGCTGCCCGCTGCCTGCTGCCTGCTGCCTGCTGCGCTGCCCGCCTTTGTTGTGGTTGATTCTTTTGTTTTTTGTGCACTATAAAAATGCCAACAAAACTAATTGCTTATAGCTTGAGGGAAAGGGAGTGGGGGCGGGGGGCCGGTTGGCAAGGTGCGCAAAATTTCTTATCAACTCTTGGCAAGTGCTTTGTTGGAACCCAACAACTTGGCATGTTGTTGTTTCATATGTTGGCTGAAAGAAGCAGAAGGAGAAGCAGAAGAGCCCCATGTTGACTTGATAGTGCCTGATAAGAGAGGGTAGAGTGGGGCAGACACAGAGCCGGAGAGCTAAAGTTACATATTAAAAAGCTACGCAATTTAAAAAATTATTTTCATGGTCAAACAAATATAAACACGCGGCGCCCATTAACTGATAGAGAAACTGGAAAACTAAACTAACCCAAAGAAAATACAATCGAAACTTCATATAGACCTGGGCATATACCCTGTAACTGTAGCTAAGAACTGTGTGTTGTGGCTGATGAAGCTCTTAAAAACACATGTATATCATATTATATAGTATATTATGACTATACCATATTGTCACTAGTAATGCTCGTCTAACAACTGGATATACTCGCCAATAGCCAATATGTCCAGGGTATACGCAACGATTGCTTTGTGCCCAAAAAAAAACAATTTGATACACAAAAAAATGCGAATTGCTTTGTTATGTGACTTTGTGTCAAGTGCAAGTCGCAATGTCGTGGCAATGCCTAGCAGCAGTTCCCCGAAACCCTCGAAACCAACGAATCCCCTCCCCCCCCACACACACACACAACCATTATTCGGCTATAAAATCAAATGAGCACGTGCAAAGTACAGTGGCTTTCAAACTGTACAACAAACTAAACTTTTTTTTACTTGGGTGGATTCGAAATCCTAAGCCACACCTAGTTCTAGGAGGGCTTTTGGCTTCACACACACCACTGGTCCAACAAGGTCCTCAAATTGGGAAGTTATAAAAAATTTAAAAACTAATCAATATTTGTGAGCATTACAATGTTGCGTTGAAAATTTTAGTAATCGGCTTGTGGTGGAGTGGGAAAAGTATCAAAATTCCGTGCAAATAAAATCTATTTTAAGCACAAATTTCAGACAAATGATGCTATAGATATGGATTTCTTGTCTTCAATGTTTATGAGAGAAGTGAACTTCTCCATGAATATTCCCAGTTTATAGAGGTTTGACACGCCCACTTCCGTAGTTTTCCAATAGGATGAGGAAAAAAGTTTAGGTTCTCCCTATGAGAAAAAATGTTCCTAAAAATAAATCGGGTTCAGTTTATTGATCCCAAATCGTGTTAAGTGAGGGTTAAAATAAAAGAGATGATGGTTGATAGAGATAAAAAGATATTGGAAGAGATTGTAAAGATTCTAGAGATAATAGAGCAAGAGAGGGAGATAGAGAAAGAGAGCGAGTGCGAGCACAATCAAATATTGTTCGGAAGTGACGGACAGAAGAAAGAGTCTGATATACAGTGAAAGCTCTCTACAGTGGAAACTCCCATAAGTGGACACCTCCGGGGAAAAAAAGACATGTAAATGAACCTCCTATTAGTGAACACCTCTCAATAATTTGGACAAATTTCAGGCGGCCGTCGCTGTTCATTGTAGAGAGGTTTCAGTGTAATTGGATACTTACAGAGTATTTGTTAGCTTGGCAATTAATTTATATGCATTTTGTCTTTTTTAACGCTAAACAAAGCAAAAAAGCTTTTGAATTCGTCAAAAAAGCGGCTGCCACAACAACAACAATTTGCACAAAGCTAATAAATTACAGAATTGGCCGTCGTTGTTGCTGTTGTTGTTGTTGTCGTTGTTGTTGCTGTGAGTTGTTGTTGTGTTGTGCTTAATTTTTTTTGTTTTTTTTTGTTAAAAATTTTGGATTGCGCATGACGTAAGTTGCGTGCGCCGCTGGCGACAAATGGCGACAGCAACAACAACAACAACAACAACAAAGCAAGCGACGTCAGTTGACCTTGGTACACTTAACAAACGACAACAACAAGAAGCAACAACAACAAGAAGCAACAAACCAACAAAGACAACCAAAACCAAGACCAAGTCCAAATAGGCCTTACAACATTTTTTGGTTGCTAAGCAGCTACCGCCTTTCCCCCTGCGGCCGTATTTAGTCGGCTAGGGGGATTTTCCAACGGTTAAACAACTTGCATAATACTCGTCCCCCCCGCTGCTGCCCGAATGCCGCTGGCTTTGCATATGTTTTAAAGGGAAAGTTACAGTTAATCATTCGACGGCCAGCTCTGCCCCTCGATGCTTGCCGCTGCCCCTGCCCCTGCCGCTGCGCGCGGTATGCGAAAGTTTTCGATAAATTTGAAATATTTTATGGGTCACTGTGCCAACAGGCAATAAAGTCGCATCGATTGATAGAGTTTCCCCTTTGCCCGTTTGCCCGTCGGCTTGTGGCGGCAACGGAGGGAGTGGATAGGGTGCATAGGGGGTGTGTGGCTGGCAGGCAGGAGGGCAGGGGGACAGTGGGCTTCACTGCACTGCACTGCACTGTGGGCCCGACCAGTCGATCTTTCTGCCCGTTTGCCAGACGAAGCTTTGCAATGAAAATGATTAATTAACCCAGACCTTTTCGAAAAAAGCACAAAACACAAACTGAAACCGTAAAAAACCGAACAAATCGAGCTTTAAAAGTTGTCGCTTTTTGTCGTCGTTGTTTTTCAATATTGTTTTCTTTGTATGCAAAAAAAGAAGAAGAAAAAAACAACGAAATCAACTTAATCCAATCAAAGTTCGACTAGAAAATACCCTAGGCGTAATCAGCTTTAAGGGGCCAAACAAGAGGTGCGAGTTCGAGTATCGGTCATGTTAATAGGCATGACCCTCCAAGAAAATCTAGGTTGTGGCGTAGGATTTGAAATCCACCTGAAATAAAGGAAAATAGTGCTTCAAGCTTTGACCTCATAGGGTTGTTACGGTCATATAATAATAATAATAATAATCAGCTTAGAATCGATTGTTTCCCAGCTCACAGAAGTAGCTTGAAGAAGCGTAAAATGTGGGCTATGATAGCTATATGATATAGTGGTCGATGCTTATAGAATAAGTGTTTATTAAATTTAAATCCAATTCCTGAAGAAACATGGGAAATATGGGCAAACCCGACTGGAAGCTTACATAGTTAACCGATTCCTCCGGTTGCTGAGGAGGATTACTTGGCCTACAGAAAGCGATTTGTTTTCACTTCTTGAGGATAATAAATTTCTTGAGCATTGTAAATGTGAAGACTCTATTTTCTTCGAAAGGAGAAGATTACAAAAACAAATGATTATTGAGGTTTCTAAAAAGCTACGTATTTTGTAAGAAATCTATGGAAAATCGTTCGTTCAAGGAATTTTAGCTCTAAAATGCTCGATAACAGTCTCCAATGTTTTCGTAATACAGAATAGTCCATGCTAAATTTGCAATTCTTTTCATGATCATCCAAAAATTATGCTACACAAATTTATCGCTTTTCGCCGCATTTGTCTCTTTGGCCATATTTCTAACTGAATATTTTATAATTTAAAGAAATACAATTTCGAGTTTTTAATAATCGGTTTTTGGGTTTGCTTTCTTTGCAGGCACAACGCCCGGAGAACACGGTGATGCAAGCGCTGGAGTCACTTAACGACTCGCAGGTTAATGACTTTCTCAGTGGTAAGACCCCATTAAACCTGAGCATGCGCTTGGGTGATCACATGATGCTCATCCAATTGCAATTGAGCACGGTTAGTCCAGCTGCTGGAAATGCTGCTCCAAACAACAGCACTGCGGGAACGGGCTTGTCCTTAGCTGGACCAAATGGAAGTTCCAGCTCCACCGCACCGGCGAGCTCCAGCTCCAGCAGCAGCTGCAGTTCTAGCTCCGGATCTAGCTCGGGTGCTAGTTCAAGCTCCAGCTCCTCCATGGTCTGCAGTGGTTCGGCTGTTGGCTCACATTCGGTGCACATGCGAACACGTTCTTCGTCCAGTCAACGTGCAGCCGCTGGCAGCGCACGCATTGGCAACGGCCATGTCCATAGCCATCAGCACCCGAGTCTGCAGCACGGCCATAATCATGGCCACAGTCATAGTCATAGCCATAACCATAGCCATAGCCATAGCCACAGCTATCACCACCATCACCACCATCATCACCATCACCATAACGCCACAGCTCTGGCAGCCGGCAGTGGTGGCTCTACGCGCAAATTGAATAGCGGCAACACTGGCAGTGGCAGTGATAGCGGCAGCGCCTGTCGCATGCCTGGCAGCAGCTCTGGTCATGGTCATGATCATTATATTCATGGACCTGCCATGAAGACTCCTCCCGTGAACTCGTTTCTCAGAATGAATTATGAGGGCCTGCAGAATATTGTGAAGAGCATTGCTTTAACACAGGCGCCACGTGTCGCAGTAGCTGCAGCTGCAGAAGCACCAGCCACTGCAACATCATCAGCGGCATCTGCAACAGCCACGGCAGCGGGTCCCAGCAGCGGCAGCCCTGGGCCATCAGCACAATTGAAGCCTATTTTGGAGCAATCGCCGATAAAATCACTTTCGAATCTTGTTTTGAGCCCAATTAAAATGACGGCTATTAAAAATATGCATGTTGCACACAGCTACAGTTCCAGCTCCAGCTCCAGCTCCAGTTCTAGCTCCAGTTCTAGCTCCAGTTCCAGTTCCAGTTCCACTACAAGCTCAACTTCTAGTTCCGCTAGCAGTTCCAGCTCTACCTCCACTGCAGTTGACATTGGCTCCAGTTCCTCTAACAGCAGTTGCAGCAGTCTCTTGCCTGCCACCAGCTGCACCAGTGGCGGATGTCAGCAGGATCCGATAGCTGCCAAGCTGACATCGTGCCTATGCACGCGTCTACCAACACCAACATCAGCGAGTGCACCAGCAACCACAATAGCAACACAGGCCGCTGGCGGAAACAACAATAGCAGCAGCAGCAACAGCAGCAGCCTCGCAACACGCGCCAGTGGCAGCAGCTCGCTCCACAAAACAGTCAACAATCCCATTGGCTCAACGCGATCCAAGCATCGCCATCATCATCACCATCATCATCATTACCATCATGCCGCTCCTCCCGCAGCGGCAACACTCAAACCTCAGGAGTCATCGGACTCAACTGCAGCAACTTCTGCCGCTGAGATGGAGGACACTGAAGTGGCCGTTTCGGATACTCGCACTCTGGCGGAGGCGTCGCGCAATCTTACCCAGACGCTGCGCAAGCTCTCCAAAGAAGTTTTCACAAACAAAATCGATTTGACTGGAGGCGGCAGTGTTGGTGTTGGGGCAGGCAGTTGCAGCAACGGTGGCACCGCGGACGAGACGCCACGTAAAAGTGGCTCCGGTGCTGTCATTGAATCGATGAAGAATCACGGCAAGGGCATCTATTCGGGAACCTTTTCGGGCACATTAAATCCTGCGCTCCAGGATCGCTTCGGCCGCCCAAAACGTGACATATCGACGGTTATTCACATACTTAACGATCTGTTGAGTGCCACGCCCCAATATAGTCGTGGGGCACGCATCAGTTTTGAGGCACCAAACAGCAGTAGCAGCGGCAGCAACTCCTCCAATAGCAACAGCTCTACCGCCAACAACATGAGTAGAAACGGCATTGCGGCGATTTCAACAACAGCTACAGGAGCAACAGCAGCAACAACAGTTGGTGGCATGCATCATGTGTCACGCAACAAGCTGGTGAGTTCGAAATGATACCGTAGAGTATATATACAGCTGATGTCTAATCCAAACATGCTTTTCACTTGCAGTACTCGTCGAAGCATCACAATTGCGCCAAGTGCAACAGCCGTGCCCAGCAGCAGCAACAACAACAACAGCAACAGCAGCAGCAGCAACAGCAACACCAACAACAGGTCGCCGCGGTGCCAACTGCTGGCAGTTGCACTTACGGTGAATGCAATGGTCATTATATGGCCAAAAACGGCTCAACCAGTGCAGGCAAATGTTGCACAGATGCCGCAGGTGTTGGTGCTACTGCAGCGGCTGCAGGTGCCGTTTCCGCTGCCGGAACTGGCGGTTGCGCATGCCGTTACCGCAGCAACAACAACAATACAAACGGAGAGGACGCGCAGCGCGAACGCGAGCACATGTGCCAGAAGTGTATTGTGGAGCAGGCCAATCTGAAGACCAAATCGAAGTTGGATCAGTTGCGTCTGGTGATGCAACAGTGCAAGCAGAAGCGCGAGGCACGCAAGCTCAAGAGCTCTCCGTATGCGACAAATGCGGCAGCAACAACCACGACAGCAGAGACCTCCATAGCGGTTGAGGCGACGCCACCCTACAGTGCTGTCAGTGCTCTGGTGGCCACGCCGCTGCAGACGGCCAAGACGACGCTTAACAACAGCAGCACCACAACGACAACAACAGCAACGGCAACAGCAACAGCAGCTGCCAGCGAGGTGTCGCCCAACCACATCGTGGAGGAGGTGGACACAGCGGCCTAAGAGAGGAGACAGCCAGCCAGCCGGCGTGCCACAGCAACTGTTCAATCTTGTCGCATTTACTAGTTAAATTTAACCAACAGCAACCCGCAAACTGCAACAGCAAACTGCAAACTGCAACTGCAACTGCAACAACATATTTAAATCGCAGCATATCTATGCAAATTAGTATTTAACATAAATTAATTGTCCACAAGAAACTCTGTTCATTAACATAATCATTATTTTATTGTATTTTATTTTATTCGATTTGGTTTGATTACGTTGCATTTGTTTGACACATGTTGCAACATTTGTCGCTAACACCCCCCACACCCTCCACACCCACTACCACCCCTCCCTTCCACCCTGCCTCTGGGTCTGGGTCTGGCTTTAGAGGAAGTGAGAAGCACATTTTGTCATTTTTGAGCTGTTAAATTAATTTTAAGCAACAATAATTAATAACAAGAACAACAATAGTTTTTAATCTTAAACCAGTTGGATTCCTCGCAATAGCACCACCCACACCACACCACACCACCCCATCCCTCCCCCAGTTGATTCAAATGTTATGGTTAAAACAAATTTAAACATATTTTCATAATGTAAGCCAAAGCAGCGGCAACTTTGGTAGTGCTAAAAATTATAAATTATACAAAAATGAAACATAGATTCTATATATAATCCCACACACCACACACACAACCACACTCGACCACACACCACACCACACACTCGCAAGTGCGACTTTAGCAGCTTTATGTTATGTTAACTTCAAAACAGTCGAAAGTCGCTGTTAACCTAATTTGCCTTAATAGAGAAAATCGTCTTAATTTTCGTTTATATTTTTTTGTCATTAACTATTATTATTATTCTCATTATAATTATTATTATCATTATCATTATTCTAATTCTAATTATAAATGTCATCACCAACATTGTGTTTCTTTATCAAAATACTATTATTAATATTAAAGTACAATATATTTTTTTTATCGAGCTGAAATTAGGCTGAAAAATTGAATAAAAGTCTTCGCACCATTAAATTAATTTTAAGCACCGATTTTCTTAACAACAACAACATTTGCTTAGTTAAGTTTGGAAAATCTAACATATCCTTCAATCAAATTTTCGTTATTTTTTTTTTTTTGTTTGTTTTTCGTATCTTCGAGTGTTCTTTAACCCATTTTGGATTCTTTGGATTACCACACAGCACCCAAAATTAATGAATTAAGAAGGAACGACGATTAGCTTACACGGAGAAACCGGTTAATTTGTTTGTAAATTTCTTAATTACATTTCTTAACATTAATTATATAATTGCAATTATCCTTATTTTATTTCAATAAATATTTAGTTAATTTGTAGTTCAATAATTTTGTCTTTTATTTATAAAAAAAAACATCTTTTTTTGGTTTGGAAGATTGCATTATTTTCTTGAAACTATCGTATATATTATAATACATAGAAACATTTTATATAAAAAATACAATTATCTTACATGGCAGCTATATACTGTAGTGGTCCGATCCTCATAGATCAAAAACTGAGGGACAAAAACATGGCTCAATCGATTTCCTTCCTCCTGATCATTCTGGAGTTAACTGTTAGGGGGCTTTAACTAATTTATTTTCATTCCTATATACTCTTCTGAGGAAGTTAAGGCCTATAACAGTGCCCCCAACAAATATTCTCAATCTGGCCAATTACCCGATCGGTTAGCAATAACAATTTTAGCGGGTGTTTATTATATATATCCAATATTCATTGGGTTTGCCAGTTGTGTAATTCTTATTAAATTTATTGGTCAGCTTTTTATTTGTCTAAAAACTTTGCTTTCTTTAAAAATTCTAAAACGTACAAATCTCAGGAAATTATTATTATTATATGGCCATTACAACCCCATCGGGTCACAGCCTGAAGCACTATTTGCCTTTTATTTATGATCTCTTCACTGGCTTTCAAATCCTATGCCACAACATAGTTTTTCTAGGAGGGTCATGCCTATCGACATGAATGGGACTCGAACCCACAACCTCTTGTTTGGCGGGACAGTGGTCCACCGGGGCCCCAACTTCTGAAAATAGCTGAATGCAAAATGAAAAGAAATATATGGAAATATGTTAATCCAAATTACATGGGCTTCGCGTAGCATGTCCCCAGCCGGTTCAGTATACCCCCACTCAGGACCTTTTTTCTCAAATAATTCAGATAATTGTGTTTTACACTTTTTGTGTTCCGATTCCGATTTAAATTTTGTTAAAACTAAACAGATCCTTCGTTAGTTGGGCTTCTCTTTAAAATCCAAATATCCAAAATGCAATAATAAGGAGGATGTATTATTATTTTGTTATACTAGTAATTATGTGCCAATTGCGAATAGTTATTCTACGTCTACATTAAATACTATTAAATCTAAACTAAATTAAGACCTGTATAATAGATTAGGATAAAAGTTAACCCACAAACACACACAAGAGGCGGAGAAAGAACGAAATCAGAATAAGTGGATGAAGATTAGACGAAGAGAAACCGGGCAACTTGACCAAATCGTACATTTATATTCTAAGCACACAGAAAAACGATAACAATTTGTATCCCAGAAGTATATGAGGCACAACTACATATATATAATATTGTATTCATTTTAGAGGTTAAGTCGAAAAATCATGTGCAATTTATACAAATGTTTATGAATTAGAATGTTTTTTTTGTCTCTATATAACGTTAAAAGTAAACCTAAGTTTAAATTTATCGATAACATTGATAATCGATAACAAATTTTGAATGATGTCGCGAAGCTATAGAGTTGGGCGAAGCATTGCATGACAGGCTTGAAGGGAAAATAAAAGGAAAAACAAGAAGTATAAAAGAAGAAGAAGAACAAAATAGGGCACTATAAGTATAGCTAATGTTATAAGAATGTAACACTGATTTTGGAAATTGACATTGGAAATTGTTTACGATTATGTAATATGTAATTGGCATAGTTGGGCAGCGTTTGGTTTTCTGGATTGGTTTGGTTTGGTTTCGGGAGGTAGCAAGGACTTGGGTTGGATAATTTTCGGCATATCTGCGTGAATTTCTAACAAAGTACAAACGATGAGATTTATTATTATACAATATATATAACTCGTACTACTATATAGTTCAAATATTTACAACAAATCATTTCTCAATTTTTGCAAAAAAAAAAAACGAAAAACAAAAACAAATCTAAGCAAAACTCCAAAACATATGCGCAACATTTGCTGAAATAATTATTACAATTTAAATTTTGAAACGAAAACAAAAACAAAGCTAAATTAAATTTTTGCATTTATTTATAATAGTTGAAATTTATTAAGGCCCAAGAAAGAGGAATTACAAAAAGAAAAAAACAAAATTAAAAGCATATTTTTTGAATTGAGGTTTTAAGTAATTTGTGTTATGGAAATCGATGTGAAGAAATTAAACAAAATTGAAATTTTACAAAATTATATTAATAGCTAAATTTTTGTAGCCCTTGAACAAGCAACTTGATCAAGCTAACCAAAAAAAAAAAAAAGAAAGAAAGAGAAAAAACAATCGAATTATAATATGAAAAAAAGGGAAAAGCTAAATATTTGTCAGTGATCCCCGAAAATTTGCAAATTTATGTATAAACGAGATGAAAACTTACATATATATCGAGCGAGAAAATTGAACAAAGTAATATGCATATTGGGCACTGAATTAGAACGATAGTCTTAAGTAGGGGATGGGTTCCCCTTTCCTGGAAAATGTGGTCATGAGAGGAACTTAGTAAAATTTTTTGATATAAACTTGATATGCGGTTACTTACACATCAACACACGCCAATACACCCACACACACACACACACACATGCAGCAACACACACACATGTACACACACGAACATATATATTGCATAACGGGTATATAATAGTTATATACAGTGGAGCATATAGTATGATAAACATACGATAATATAATAAACATCGTTAGTGTAAGCTTATTGAACTAAGTATGATCATTAGCTGGAAAAGAACCTGCTAATATATTATAGAAAAAAAGTAAACATATATAAGAAATTACTTTGATAAGGAAGAAATAATGGGGCATGCTCTGAAATCCATACTCCAAACAAATATACTCTAATTAACACGCATTCTTAGTTTGGTCTAGAATTTCACTGTGAGTTTTTCCGATAAAAATCTTATACACACAGTTTGTTGATCTTGAAAATCAAGCATTTGGCTATGTTTGAAGCAACAGACAGCCGCATTTCTCGGCACTGCTGGGCACACTGATTTGACAGCAGAAATATCGATTGGCGCTCCCAAAATGCTACTAATGAATTCCGCCTCCGGTGTGCGCCCAATATTCTGCAATAGATAAAAACCCTTTTTTTGGTTTCATTTTGTTCGGAATTGGAATTCAGTGCAGAAACCTGTGTAGGGCTCTATTCCGACACCATATGCTTAAATATCGCTATACATATTTAGACAGAAACCACAATTTAGCTGCGAAACTTTTACCAATATTTAACAGGAAATTATATAATTCGAGAAAACAAAAAGCATAAATGGAAATGCTACATGCATTGATGATTGTTGTGTGTAAAAAAAAAAAATAAAAAATATATTGATATAATACAAATACAACCATAAAATTTTCATTGATTGCATGTGAAGAAAATTCAAAAGAAATCCAATAAAGGGCATAAAAAGAAAACCAAAAATTAAACACAAATTAATAAACGCAAGTAAGAATATTCATCAATAAACATTAATTCGAAACATAATTCGACAAGTTGTTTTCAATTCCCGTCATCTTCTTCTCTAGCGAATGGATCACTTCTCTACTTGCGGATACATTTCTCCCAAAAGGTAGTGTGTAGCTGTGGGTGTCATCACTACCCTTGGGGATATCAAAGTTGCAGATGTTACGATACTCTGGACCTGTGCAGATTTGGTAAATTCTCATCAGAGAATTGGGGCAAACAATCATACCGCGGAGCACAGCTTAATATTAGGCGAAAGAATTAGATGACCCGCAAGTTCTTGCTACTGGAAGGCCAACATAGTTTTCCTATAATATCCGGACCACACCTGTCGAGGATGAAAACGATTAAGGTACATATAATCATTCCAAAAGGTGGACTATCAATTCAAGGAGTTCGATCTTCCAACTCAACAGAACCTGTATCAGGCAAGGGATTACTTTTTACTCAAGATACAAATTTCTGCGGCAAGTGTTGCTCCTATAATGACTTTCCGTGGGAACGAACCATTGTTACCCCCTGCAGAAGGCTCTATTGTTCTCAAACAACTCCTAATGAGAGAGTTCATGGAACTCACGAGGACTGGCCAATAACGTTGAAGAGCTCAGGCTATTCCTTAGTGCTAAAGATATCGGTATTATGCTTATAACTGAAACACACAAGCGGCCTGGTAAGGAACTGTTCGTCCCTGGATTTAAGGTGGCTCTGCTGTTATAGTCCGTTCAAACATCGCCCACTCGCCAACTGAGCCCATATCACTCCAGAACATTCAAGCCGCTAGCGTTGTTGTGCTGACAAACGGTGAACGCATCAAAGTATTCTCAATATACCTTCCCCCCAAAGAACCCTGGAGTAAAACCGACTTTGACCAACTCCTTGCTTCCCTGGGTAACAAATTCATCGCTGGCGGCGACTTCAACGCAAAACACCAATGGTGGGGAAACGCAAGGTCTTGTAGACGAGGTAGACTTTTGTAAGAGGCGATTACAAGCAGCACTTGTCAAATCATTGCGACTGGTGACCCAACATTTTTCCCTTATAATACTCGGCTAACGCCCACTGCTCTGGACTTCTTCATTGCTAATGGCATCCCTTTAAACAAGATCTCTGTGGAAACCAAGCATGAACTATCTTCGGATCGCTTGCCAATAGTAGCTGCACTGTATTATACACTGCAAACTAACCCAAAGTGACGGTCTATCCTCCCGCAAGGTGTATCTGTTAAGGACTTCCGAGCCGATCTGGATAGGAGAATTAATTTAAATATGGAAATTAACAGCCCAAATGCAATGTCGACCCTCATGCGGAAAATAAAAATTGCTGCATCCAATGCTCACCAAGCATTTCTCCAGTCAAAACAGTACTTTCCCCTAGTACGAACGCGCTGTTTCGCCTAAAAAGAAGAGTTAGAAAAGAGTATACAAGGACAGGTGACCCTCGTGTACATCAAATCTATGTCAGACTTGCAAATCGGTTGAAAAAGATTCTTGCTGTTATGAAGCAAAACAGTATTGATGATATACTGGAAAGGGCTGGCCCAGATGTCTCTTCTAACTACTCTCTGTGGAAGCTGACAAGCAAATTCAAGAGGATAGCAGTACCCAAAGTGCCATTAAAAAACACTTCAGGCGGTTGGTGCTCCTCAAGTGAGCAGAAATCGGAGGTTCAACCTAATGTCATCTGATACGAGAAGAGCCGTTGAGCTAAAACTGGAAATGACATTCCAAATGTGCCAGCCAGTTAAACCTGTGACGATCCAAGAGGTAGAGGAACTGATTAAAAAGTTAAAAACCAAAAAAGCTCCAGGAGAGGAGGCCTTGGATAGTAAAACTCTAAAAATTCTGCCAAAGAAAGCTGTGCTTTTCATAGTACTAATTCTAAACAGCATACTTCGCATAGGCCACTTCCCGGATAGCTGGAAAACTGCTGTTGTTACCAGGGTTCCGAAACCAAATGTAGCATGTATATATATATAAGTTAACACGATTGACCAGCAACATAGCAGTTGCCAGGTCAGCACTCATAAGCTGCGGATATCCGTCACCTTGCAAGAGGCCCCGGGTCAGCACTTTGAAGGCACAGGAATAGCTTTGATCATAAGAAAGAATGTTCTTAGTAGTCAGTCGATTTTTGGAAATAAACCGCGCCGGTCTTCACCCCGCTCAAAATCAAAGTCATCTCATTTGTTCGGTGTATGAACACCGACAGCCCAAATAACGGAGCTGCCTTTAGATTTAATTAATCTCTTAACAAGCGGATGCGCGAAAGCTCTGCTTCAAAATACTAACCACTGTTAGGCTTTTCACTAACACCATCTGCTTGTACAAGTAATTGTATAAATAAAAATTGTCAGACAAACAGATGGCTACTAAAAACTAACTATTTCCACGTCTCCGGCACTGGGTAAGGCACTTTATGAAAGGGAACCGAATTTTCGTATGCAAGCCATACAAATTATACCTAAGTTTAGGGAATATATATCAATTAGTAAGTTTGAGCAAGAGTATATGGAAACACATACTCTTAATTAGTTATTTGATTAGTCCATTAGTTGGGTATAGTATAAAAGAAAAATCTGAAATTCCATAAATCGTAAAAGTCGTTAGCTCCAAATAGGCCAATGCAAAAGGCCACAATTCAAAAACACACATTATTGTTAGTAAACATATTCAATGAAGCCCGTTTACTAATTTATGACAAGAGAGAGGTACTAAAAGAGGATAATTGGACACAAGTATCAAAATTTTTGATCAGACTAAGATCCAATTTAATATCAATAAAACAAAAATATAGTTTGAGCCTAAATGTGCCAACTATACTAAATACCTCGTTGTCATTAGACGATCAAGAAGAGTCAATTAGTGTGGACTCCAAGATAGAAGAAGAAGATTTAAACAATCTTACAATTCCCGCTGCTTTGATGTCTGATTTAGACATCACAGATTCCGACACTGGTTCAAGCGTCATAGAGCAGAATATCAATATAAACAATATGGCCCAGATCGAAATTGAATTCATTCACACAGCGTCTAAGATAATAGCAACATAATCAAGTGGCCGGATACCGACCAATCAGTCTTCTTTCTGCGCTCGGTAAGATGGCTGAAAGGGTAGTTCTAAACATACTCCAACTTGAAGCTGTTTGAAAAGCAATCCCAAAGTGGCAGTTTTTTTCCGACAAGGACACGGCACACCGGAGCAACTATACAGGGTAGTCAACTTCGCGCTGAATGCTATGGAGGAGAAAAAATATGCAGTAGCCGTCTTCATGGAGATACAGCAGGCTTTTGATAGGGTGTAGCACGATGGTCTCCTCTACAAGCTGAAGGATAGTTTAACACCTCAACCATTTCAGCTAATAAAAAGTTTTTTACAAGACAGATCGTTCAAAGTCGTTGTAGATGGAGTAGAGTCCTAAAAACCACCTATTGCTGCAGGACTCCCACAGGGCAGTGTGCTGTGCCCTACGCTCTACTCTTTATACACAGCAGACATGCCGACTGCTACGGCGATATCGGGCTTAAACGAAGATGACATTTTGATAGCAACATTTGCTGATGACACTGCCGTGTTAACAAGAAGTAATAATCTGAATGTTGCTACAGAAGCGTTGCAACATTATGTGAGCTCTTTTGAAAGCTGGGCTCAGAATTGGAACATAGGTATCAACAACAGCAAATGCACCAACGTCACTTTCACGACGAGGGCCCAGTCATGCGGTGGAATCACGATGTTTGGCTCCACAATTGAGCATAAGGTATCGCAAAAATACCTAGGTGTTATGCTGGACCGGAGGGTCAATTTTAAAAAACACACTACAATGGTTCAAAAGTCGGTTTGGCGAAAGCGGGGAAGATGGCGTGGCTACTGTCACCTCGCAAAAAACTGCCTCTCTTAAATAAGGTAGCCATCCACAAAACCCTCTTGACTCCAATGTGGAAGTATGCGTTTGAAATATATGGCGTTGCAGCGAAAACAAATCTGCCAAAAATAAGAGCGGCCCAAGCAAAGATTTTGCGTAAGATCTCCGACGTCCCGTGGTATATCCGCAATAGGGACATTGAAAGGGACCTGAAGGTACCCATGGTGTGTGATGTCCTACAAAATATATCGAAAAGACATTTTGAACGACTAGGTGGTCACCATAACGAGTTGGCCAGGCAATTGACTACCCATCCAAGGAAAAGAAGACTCAAACGATGCCATCCATACGACCTTCCTAAAAGATTTATTTAAAAATAGTCATAATTTAAAATTTTATTTTTTACAAACGACTTTTGATATACAATCAATTTGATTTAGTAGTCTTTCAAATATCATTTAACTACATTAGGGTGTCTCAACGGTATCAATAAGCTGGTTTAAAAAATAAAATAATATATTTAAAGTTCACAAAAAAAATAAAACATCAGCGAATGGGGCAAACAATCATACCGCGGGGCACACCTTAATATCAGCATTAGATGACCTGCAAGTTCTTGCTACTAGAAGGCCAACATGGTTTTCCTATAATATCCGGACCACACCTTCTTGCCCAGATTTATACATATACAAAGGATTTCCTGATCAATTGTAATCTGTCGAGGATGAAAACCATTAGGCCACATAAATTCCAAAAGGTGGACTATCAGACGGTTCGAGCGCATGCTCAACACCTCTTTGGATTCAAAGATGGATCTTTCAACTCAATAAAACCTGCATCAGGCAAGGGATTACGTTTTACTCAAGTTAAAAAACGCTGCGGCAAGTGCTGTTCCTATAATGACCCATTGTTACCACCTGCAGAAGGCTCTATTGTTCTCAAACAACGCCTAATGAGAAAGTTCATAAGAACTCGCGATCAGTCTGTTGACTGGAACTATTGTAGAATTGCAAACAAAGTAAAGTATGTTCTTGCAAATCATAAAAGACAACCCAACTTTGGCAAAAAGTTGTAAAAAACAGCCCGACCAAAGATTTCAATAAAATGGACGCCCTATAGGCCAGACACCCACTGGAGAATGCTAAGACGTTTTCGATAAATCTTGGGGGGAGAATCAAACAACGCAACCCAGTATCTATGTATCGGAAACAGCTGGTGCATGAAACTCTCGAAAGTCCTGCTCAAAAGGAGTTTTCAATTGCACCAATTGCATTGGATGAACTAAAGCTGGACATAAAGCAATTTAAAAGCTACAAGACCACTGGTTCTGATGAGATCGACAATATAACTGTTGAGTCAGCATAGATTAAGTTTAGTTATATAGTTAGATTTAGCACTAAAAATTGTATAAGATTAAGCATTTAGTATAAGTTAGTATTAATTGGAAATTATTTTGAATTTTCGAATACCTAGACAAGCAATATTATCGAAATAGCATAAGTAAGCGCTGCGCGCATGAGCAAGAAGAGAATTAGTGGAAATATATACGCGATAGCGATCAGTCGAGCTGCAGCCAACATT
>JBANCY010000417.1:0-34889 GCA_037040045.1 Phorticella flavipennis | reverse complement strand
TTTGACTTGACCCTCCTAGTTTGGATCTAGGTTTTTGGCGTAGGACTTGAAATCCACCCATTTTTAAAAAAAATAAAATATTCAATGAAAAAAGCATTTGCTTCAGGCTGTGACCCGATAGGGTTGTTATAGCCATATAATAATAAAAAATATATTTACAAACAATATATTAATTTTGGAGGGAATCAATTAGGATGGTAAAAATTTTTGATTCACCTTTCTCTACAATGCTTATGGGAACCTACATAACAAATTTCATGACTAACATAAAAATTATAGTTCATAGACACAATTTATCGCTTACCCGCAAAATGGAGGGGTGTATCCAAATTTTAGAAAATATTGTTCTGCAGTTTCTACTCATAACGCTATATACCAAATTTCATGACTAACATAAAAATTATAGTTTATACTATAAATTATACTTTATAGGCACAGTTTATCACTTTTCGGCAAAATGGAGGGGAGTATCCAAATTTTAGAAAATTTTGTTCTGCAGTTTCTACTCATAACGCTATATACCAAATTTGAAGTCGAAAGCTCTATAAATGCAAAAGTTATGGTCATTATATCGAAAAACGAATTTATCGTTTATCGGCCGAAGTGGGCGTGGTATCCAAAATTAAAATTAAACTTGATCTGTGTGTGTTATTTACGGATCTCCCTGGAAAGTTTCAATGCCCTAGCTCTTGTAGTCTTCAAGATCGGCGTGTTCAAACGAAGAGACAGACGGACAGGGCTAAATCGACTCGGCTATTGACACTGATCAAGAATATATATACTTTATGGGATGTGCCACGCCTCAAACTTATACCCTCCATATCAATTTTCAATTGGGATCGAAACAAAATTTGAACTTTTCGATAGATTACGTAAATTTTAATACTGTGGCATACTAAAACGTATACGAATGGTATGTTCCGAATTTAGACTTGAAGTCGTATACGTCCAATTTGTTGTACACTTTACTGGTCAGTTAGTCTCCATTGTTGTGTTTCACCCACTGCCGAAAATACTGTCCCGAATCCAGACGATCCACGCGGGTGGCTGCTTCATTTCGATTAATATCGAATTGCGACGCGATCTATCGAAGATCGCCCGACCCTGGCGTTCGCTGTATTTGCGTCTGCATGCGCTTTGGCACTTGGTCGCCGCCGCCGCCGGCTTGGCCTTGGGTTTCGCTTTGCCACAGGTCGGAGTTTGGCCACCGCAGGCACGCTTCGGTGGTGGCTTCGGTTTGGGTATTTTACACGGCTTGGGCTTGGGTGGTTTGGGTGTTGGCTTGGGGCACTTTTTGCAGCTGCTGCTGGCTCCCTTTGCGGAGCCACACGAGGTAATTCCAGTACTGATTGCCTTGGCGCGCTTCGAGCATGTACCCTGACTGTGTGTGATCATGGTTATAGTGAAGGCGACCACCAGCAAGAAAAAGACGATGCCCACGGCTACATGTACATTTCGGTCAGCGTTTTTAAGATCAATTATCAGCTGAACGAGATAATAACCCACAGTAATCCAAAAGGTGAAGGTGCAAAGGGCAAAGAAGCTAAAAGAATTTACAATTAGTCAACGGCCCAATCCATGTTGGAGGCTTCGCTTAGGATGAGAACTGTACTTACATCAATATGCCCAGCACCTCCATGAGAAAGGTTAGAATGGCATTGACGTATTCGTTGTCACAAACTTGTATGCCGGTCGACACTCTGTTGAACGCGTGGTCGCGGCAGAGGGGATTGCAACCGTTGTTGATGCCACAAGCGTAGTCGCATTCCACGTTACTGCCGCACATACCACCGGCGCCTGTGTTAAGTAGTCCATCATAACCCTGCAGATGAGTGGGTAATCCAAATGTATCCCGGGCATCCAATTTACTGGCTTTAAAATCGCCATACTCAAGGCTGCTAACGCAGGCAGATCTTACCGCACTCGTATAATCGCCTTGCAAAGTGGAGCTATCAGATTTGCTAGACTTGCGTCCATAGGTCATGTCGCCAAACGCGACCCCGCCTTCATCCTTGGTTCCGAGCTGAGGATAGTCTTTATATGGATCATAAAGACCATACTGATCGAATCTATCATCAGGTCGAGTATCATATTGATCGATATACGTGTTGGCCGGGCTGCTTGGTCCGCCTTTCGAGCAACGGCATATACTTCCGTTGGGGCTGCCGCTTCTGTAATTATCGTTATTGGCATTGCGACTCCGGTTGCTGGGGCTATTGCTACCTCTGGCGATGGGGCCACTCGGGGATCCACTGGCGGGTCCACTTCCGGGTCCACTGCCGGGGCCTCTGGAGGGGCCACTGGCGGGGCTTCTGGAGGGACCACTGGCGGGACCACTGCCGGGGCCGCCGGGGTAGCCAGCGTTGTTACCGTAATTATCGTTTTTGCCGTAACCACCGGGATTTGGCTGACCAGCGCGACCGGGTTGGCCACCGCTGCTACATGAACAAACGCTGCTACCGTAACCACTATTGTTTCCATAGCCAGCATTATTGCCGTAGCCACCGCTATTGCCGTAGCCCTTGTTATTCCCGTACCCACTATTATTGCCGTAGCCCTTGTCGTTGCCCCTGTCATTGCCGTAACCCTTATCATTACCATAGCCCTTGTTATTGCCATAGTCATCCCGATTGGGTTTGCCGCCACCACGTGGTGGTGTGTTCGGCTTGGACCCCTTTGATAATGCACATTGGCAAACGGGTCTCGATGGCCCCATGACAGCACAGGGCAACTTACAGATTGGCCGACAGGGCAGTTGACTCCTTGGACTTGGTGACTGACCTGAGCCACCGGCTCCCGTGGGCGGGCAGGATGCACCTTTGCCAATTGGCATCCCGTTAACGCATTGGCCACAAACTCCGCTCTTATTGGCACCCATTGCCTGATTCTGTGCCATCTTCTGCCGGTTGGCCTCCGCCTTGCATTTCGCACACGGGCACGGAGGTTCCTGCTGATGCTTCATGTTCGCTGAGTTTGTTGCCGAACCAGAGCTTGGCGACGCGCAGTGGCATCTGGCCGATGACATCGCGCTCCGCTTGCCAAGACTTGGAAAATTTTTACAAAATGTTGACTAAAAACTGTACGGACGGAATCTGAATTGAAACTGGTGCTGAGCACACAGTACAATCCCTAACTGGCTTTGGTTTTGATTTGGATTTCAATGCCTACTTGTAGAAACGGATGAGGAGCACGAGTTCATACGCAACACCACCTGGTACATAATGCCTGTCCTCAATCCGGATGGTTATGCCTATAGCCATGAATACGATCGCTTCTGGAAAAAATCGCGTTCTCAGAATGTGGCCAAGGCGCCCGCGGGCTTGCTGGACTCGGCCATGACCTGGCTGCAGCAGAAACGCAATGGCGATAAGGTGTGCTATGGCGTGGATCTGGATCGCAATTGGCAGTATCATTGGGGTAAACGTGGCAGCTCCAAGGCACCCTGCAATGAGTTCTATGCCGGTCAAGCACCTTTCTCGGAGCCGGAGACAAAGGCGCTCTCCGATTTCCTAATGGATTATCGTACACAGCTCAAGGTAAGTGTGGGATTTGTTTTAACCAGGGTTTCGACCCCGCTAACTCCAATGATGCACTTTCTGCACAGCTCTACATTTCACTACAGGCCTATGGCCAGGTGGTCTCCTATCCGGTCAAGGCCAATTCCACGTTCAACTCTGAGCGCCTGGATGATTTTCTGGATGTCGCCATGGTGGGCACGGATAGTTTGCGTAAAAATGGCAGCAAAGCGCGCTATAAAGTGGATTCTTCTAATGATTTGGTTGAACAGCGTTCAGGTAAGGATCAAAGCGTGGCAGGTGCTTGGGAGTAAAACCTCATGGAATCTTTTGAAACCAGGTTGTGCGGATGCCTTTGCCGCCTACGAGATTGGCATACCATTCAGTTTTACCCTGCAATTGGCCGACAACGGCGTGCACGGCTATCTGCTGCCCAGCAGTGCCATCGAGTCCACGGCACGGGATGCATTCGAGATCATCGGCGGCATGCTGGACTATATATAAGCAAGGACTTGGCATAAAACGTTAGTTCCTCTTCAGCTGGAATTACAGCCGATATTATTTATTGACCTTAACAAAGCAATATAGTAAAAATTTTAATATTTACGGGGTCTGTAAGTTGTATAATGAGCTAACTTATTATACCTTCCATCGTTAGTTAAAATCTATCTGTATCACAATCAAACCGACAGAGGAATACCGATCCGATCGTTTTGAAACTTTTTGGAAAAACGGATAATACAACAAGTAAGGAAGCTCTAGTCGAACGACTACAAGTTACCCTGTTCCTAGCTGTGGCTTACTTTCGATATTTTAGATAAATATATTACACATTTCTCCGAACTATTTACTAGTTATGATCCGATGCATATGTTATATGCTCAATAACCTACCAAATTTAATAACTTTAACATCAAAATTGTGCCTGCAAACACATATCGTTACCTTCCGGAAAAGTGGAAGTGTATCAAAATTATGGAAAATTCCATTTTGCAGTTTCTATTTATAGTCCTAAAATGCAAAAGTAATGGCCATTTTATCGAAAATAGTTTTTATTGAGGCGTGGCATCCAAAATTAAAAGTAATGTATCTGTAGATGGTATTTACGGATCTTCTTGGGAAGTTCGAACGTTTTAGCTCTTACAGCACATACAGACAGGGCTATTGATACTGATCAAGAACATATACACTTTATGGGATGTGGCACGCCTCCTTCTGCCTTTTACAAACGTTGCCGCAAACCTATTATACCCTTTATACAAATTTCCAATGGGGATCGGGGTAAACCCTAAGGGCGTATTAGCTTCAAAAAATTGGGCAAACCAGGACAGGCAGTTATATGATATAGTGGTTCCATACGGCAGTTTCTACAAAGGTTTCATTAAGCTTAACAACTGAGGGACTAGATCCATACAATTTCTGTCTTTTACTGAACATTTTGGGTGGGGTCTATGACTCCAGTACAAAAAGGTTATAATTAATTTGCTTAAGCTACATTACATATCAAACAGCCCTCGTATACTTAGCATATTTAGTTGGTTTTTTTTTAACAATTTTTTTTTGTAACTCTACATAAACATAATCTATATACTCTTAGTCTTAATATTTATAAACATGTGTGAAAATTAGCAAATAATAAATAGAATTTTAAACAAATTTTAACTGGGATTTTACGCTTATTCAAGTCATAACTGTCTTATATATAGAGCATGGATACCATGCGTATTATGGAAAAAAAAAGATGAACTCTATAACATAATGTACAACTGATCCATTTCGATATGTGCTTAAACATTAAACAAGGTTTCGCGTATGAGAATATTCCAACATGAAATGATTAGGACTGAGTCACTGTGACTTATTCTATATATATATACACATGTATCTGAACAGTTTCAAATCACAGTTAAGGGCTTGATATGGCCGATTGATTATTACGTTAACAGACAGAATTTTGCCTGCCGCAATTTTTTTCCAGGAAAAAAATGGGGAAACAATGTGTGACTTTCGACAATAAAACAATAGATTTTAGACATAGATGCCAGATACCGATGGATCACAAGCTCTGGGCACGTCGTACGCTTTCCGAAAGTTCCGAAAAATTTGTGTGCATCTCGTTCTCGCTGAAATAGAGTCCGAGTAGCAGTTTGAACTGTGCCGCGGTCAGTGGATACGTTTCGCTGGGCATAATGACAATGGCATCCATAACGGCTCGTTTGCCCAAGGATCTGGCCTGCTCCTGCTTGGCTCTGAGCACCATTTCACGGTAATTACAAAAGGATGCGGCACATTTGGCTATATGACGCACCAGCGTCTCCCTGGAGCACTGCTGCAGCACTGGACGGCTGATCAGCTCGGCTATGATCGAGTGCATGTCGAGCACAATGATATCCGGACGTGGTTGGCAATCGAATAATTCGATGATCAGACGTGGTGCGCTCTCGATGTCCTTCAGCTGTATCTGCAGCAGGTGCTCCAAATGATGCAGTGTAGGGGGCTTCTTGAGCGTGTCCGTTAGGCGCAGCTTATGCTGCGTCAGCAATATCACCTGCTTATCATGCTGCACGCAACGTTCACAGAGCTGCAAAAGGATTGAGGAGGATTGATGAGTTGGCCAATTGGCCGGAATGATTGACGGCTCTTTGGAGCTCACCTTGAGCAGGAGACGACTGTATTCGCCGTTTGGCGTCAGGTATATGTGATTGCCGAAGTGCTAGAAATGCGCAAACAAGAGAAAACTGAGAAACTGAGGTGTGGAATGCAACTGGTGGTCTACTCACATCCTGCTCTGGAACGGGCACCATGTCAGTCGACATTTAATTCGGCGCTTTGATTGCTGATTTTGGCTGAATACTACGCGGCAGGGTTGTTCGCGGCCTATCGATATGCCGATATCGATACGCTTGGCGCGGTTTTAACAGTTTGGTGACAGCAACACATTAGGTTAACATAATATGTAAATTTTATATGTAAATGTTATCGATAACAGGGCGCCACAAGTATGTGTAACTGATCTTTTGTAAATTGTATTGACTTGACTTTAATGTTTTGTAAATTGTGGTTTGTAAATGAGAAGTTGGAACTGAAATTCAAAAATGTGTATATCGATAACTTGACACAAGTTTGAAATTGATTTTAGTGGTTTCTGGTAACATGGGAAATTTAAAACAGGGTGTATCAGGGTGCACAGGATAACTGTTTTAAAATAGCTTGGCGCAGTTTGGAAACTCAACACAAACAGGGTGGTTCAGGTAAAACTGTACGCGATTGATATCGATTATAAGGCGCCACACTTAGATGCAACTGTTTTTGTAATTGTAGTTCAGTAATTTGAAAGTTGAAAAAGTTGCAACTTAAACTTTTAAGAAAATGTATGTATCGATAACTTGACACAAGTTTGAAATTGACTTTAGTGGTTTCTTGTAACATAGGAAATTAAAAACAGGGTGAATCAAGGTGCTTAAGATAACTGCCTTAAAATAGCTTGGCGCTGTTTGAGCACTTTGGAAACTCAACACAAACAGGGTGGCTCAGGTAAAACTACACGATTGATATCGATTATAAGGCGCCACACTTAGATGCAACTATTTTCATAAATTTGAAAGTTGAGAAAATTGCGACTTAAACTTTTAAGAAAATGTATATATCGATAACTTGACATAAGTGTAAAATGGACTTCAATGGCTTCTTTTAACATAGGCTATATAAAACAGGGTGTATCATGGAAAAAAATAATTTTGAGAAAACAAATTGGAAAAATACAATGCAATTGTTTGCAATAGGAAATTTTTTTTACATAACTTAACACTTGAATGGCACAAAAATGGTGTACTAAAAGTTCCAATTGAGTTCTAACATGACCAATTTGAGCATAACATAGCCGACTTTCACCACAGCAGCCGAACAGTGCTGTAAACGGCCGGCGGAGCAACGCGCTTGTGGCGCACTAGAGCAAGCGAGACAAATATATGCGACAGTGGCCAAAAGTGAGACGTCGATAGACACGGACTATCGGTGTAAACTCAACACAATCGTGCCGTGCCGACGTACGAAAGAGCGGACAAAGCGTAATGTGGAAAAATTGAAGAAAATCATCAAGTATAGAGGCCAAAAGCAAACGCAGCACTTGGGCGAATTTCAACAAAATTTTCGATTAACAAACTCAAGTTTCGCTGCACAAAACAGAGCGAAAACAGTCTATGCAAGCGGGAAAACGATTTCGGTAAGAAAAACACAAGCAGAAAAAAACCGAACAGAAAAAAATCGACGAAAAAAGAAAGAAAGAAAAAGAAAAAAGAAAAAACCGAAGCGACGACCAACATTTACACACACACACACACACAACACACGCACACACACGCAGCAGTCATATACGACGTGAGGAGATATATATATATATATATAAGAGTTTATATATATATATATATATTAATATATATGTATATGTATGTGCTACGGTGAAAAAGTGCAAGCCGCAAAAGCAGGAGGCAGAAGCATCCACAGAAGTTCCGGAAATTTGAAGAAGTTACCATAGGTTTTGGGCCAGATGCTGTCGTTGTTTGGCAACAGATTTCCGTGTTTTTAGTACGGCAAAACGGCACTTGCCGACGACACAGACACACACACAGAGACACAACACAAACACACACACGCAACGCCAGCGGAGCGCCAGTTGGAACACACACAACACACACACACACACACACAGAGACAGACGGAGACGTAACGCGCGCCTCAAGGCGGGATTAGCCCAGACTCGCGCCGGAGCGCCGCAGTGCTGTCCAGAAGCACAGCCGGAGGAGCAGCAGCTGTCCTACAGTGCGGCCGGGCGTACGGAGGAGCACGCCGCTGCTGCTGTCGTCGTCGTCGTCGTCGGCAGCTCCAGGAGCACCACAACTAACTCCAACAACAACAACAAGAGCAGCGTATTGGCGAAAACTTTGCATTGATGGTAATGCATGCTAGAAAACCGCAGCGTATGAACGATGGGTAAACCAAATCTTTACTTCCTAACAATATATATGTTTATATAGCTAACCCCAAGAGCCCCCCACCCCAGAAACCCTCGCCTAGACCTGGTTTCCAGCTTTTTTTTCTCCTTTACTTTTTTTGTTTACATATATACGCCGCGCCCCACACACACGCCGCCTCCTCCTCGCCGCGCCTTAAACATTTCAAAAACATGTGCAATAACAACAAATTTAATATTATTTATTATAACTTATTGTGTGCGTGTGTGTGTGTGTGTGTGTTTGCATTGCAATTGCCTCTCCTTGTCTGGCCTTTGACAGCTTATGCCAAAAAAAACTATTCACCACACTGTTTGGCTCTCACTCACACACACACACACACGCACACACACACACAACGCACACACACACACACACACATGCAAACACTTACACATAACCGCTTCGCAGCGCTCTCAGCTGTCATCACTGTCATTTACCGCTTGCATTTTTTGGCCGAGCTTCGCTTGCAGCAGGCAAACTTTTGTTTGATTTCCTTGGTTTTTGGAGCTCATTTTTTATAAACTAACGAACACCCAACACACACACACACCCTCCGCCCACTCACTCACCCACTTGCATGTGCACACCATAACAACAACAACAACAAACAACTGAAATCCTCTGGTAAATATGCAAAATTTTGTTCAAAAATATCAAAGATTCATACTTTGGCATGCAGGCGGCAGTTCTACGAGCTCCTCTCTTTTCCTACTCCAACATGGAACGCCATAATTATTGGCTACTCGACAGCGATTCGGATTCGGGCTTGGACTCCAATTGGGACGCCATGGAGGCGGATATGCCCAGGCGTGAGTGTGCGCCGTTTCGCCATGTGGACATGCTGCCGGATGAGGCGTTCGTTGATATTGGCATTGAGCTAGAGAAGTGCAAGTTGTCGCCGGCTGATAAGCCGGAAGTGGCCATAGCGCCACCAGCTGCAGCTGCAGTTGGAATGCAGACTAAGAAGAAGACTGATGCTGGAGCTGAAGCTGAAGCGGTGGCTGTTTATAAGACTGTTCCTGCCGCTGCAACTGGAACTGTGGCTATGATTGGGGCCCTGACAAAGGCTATGAAGAAGACTGAGGCTGGAGCGGTAGCTATGTTGACTATGTCTAAGGCTGAGGCTAAGAAGGAGACCAAAGTTATGGCTGCAACTCAGGCAAAGTCTGAAGCTATGACTGAGGTCAAGGCTGGCGCTGCAGCTGCAGCTTCAATTTGGACTAAGGCTATGAAGTTTGAGCCACAGGTTAAGGCCCAGGCTGAAGCTATGGATAAAGTCATGACTGAGGCCAAGGCTAAGCCTAATGCTAAAGCCATAAATGGAACCAAGGCCCCGGCTGATCATAATAACATCATAAATATTGAAAACATTCCGTACAATAATCCAACATCAATGCCGCAATCCAAGCTCATCTACAGCAAAGACAACTTAGCTTCAAGCATCAAACCATTCAGCCAATATGACCCAAACCCAAAGGAGCACGCAGAGCAGCAGCCATTGATAAACCAAAAACGCAAGCAGCCTGATAAAACCGCCTGTGAGCCAGGTGATAACAATGCGCATAAGCTGGGACCAAGTCCTTACAAACGCCCGAAGTTTGGGAAGTTCTGAACGCCATGCCCATGCCCAGGCACCGAGTTCTATCAGTCAATCAATCAATCGCATTTGTACATCGCTTTTAAACCATGTTAAATGACACGCAACACCCAAACCACCCAACATAAACAACATACCAAAAATAACTCATGCCAAAAAATAAATATTTATTTAGTTATGCTTTTATTGTTGTTATTTTTATATAGTCATACGATACTTTTGCATTTTTATATAGTCATACGATACCTTTGCATTTTGCTTGTTGCTTTATAAACTAACTTTGCCTGGTTTCAGATTTATAACTACCTTAACGACAGTTGAATACTCTATGCTCTTCTGTAACTAATGTTCGTCTGTCTTTGCTTATTTCCAGGTACTTTGAGAAGCATACCAGTCACACATCCTACCAGGTGAGCTTTGCCACAACGTATGGCCGTTATTTGTGTATCAACCAATCAATCAAGCAACCCACCAAGCACTCACTCTGCCAATTTGATGTAAACAATAACCCGCCACTCGGCCGCCTCCTCTCTAAATCCCCCAACACGTAGTCTAAAGGTTCCGTTCCGCAAGTACAAATATTAGATCAAGCCTCTGCTTTAGTTTATGTTAATTTCATTTCTCTATTTCCATCACAGTTTGCCCATTGGTGTCTTAACCAATCCCCAAACCATTGTATTATCCGCCAAGAAGTGCTGCTATCCACAGACTCTTGCTTCATCAACGCATGCTCCACATCCACCCACATCTGGACCATTCAGTTCCCACTAGCCGTACTCTTATTTTCTTCATTTTGTATTAGAAATATTTGTTTTGTTGTACGCCAAATGATGTGCTCTATTCCCAGTTTCCTTCATTTATCAAATCCCACTTGAATTTCCAAGCCAAGATTATGCACTATCCGTGTATGTTGACTATGGACGCAAATCTCATCTAAAACCCAATATTTTTCCTGTGCCTGTGCCCTTCATTTACCAAATCCAATTCGAGTTTCCAAGCCATACTCCGCCATAAATGTGTTTTATCTGTGTATGTTGACTATGGACGCAAATCTCATTTAAAACCCAATCTCTTTCCTGTGCCCTTCATTTATCAATCCCAACTCCAAGCCACATTCCGCCGTAAATGTGTTTTTACCACGTCTCTCTCTCTGTGTATGTTGACTATTGACGCAAATCTCATTTATAACCCAATCTCCAAACCATTCCGCATACTGTGGGCACGCGGCATTGCAGCGAATCAAACGAACTGATCTAACTAATGTACACATAATTAGAGTATAAACTGGGATACATAAACGAAAGCAACGGCAACTCAAGCACTGCGCTGGAACAGCTCCAAACGAAATAATTAGCCAAATAACTTGAAACCAAAACGCGTTAGAATCGTCTAACTGAATATTATATAATGTATATATTATCCATAACAATATCGAAACAATTTTATACCAACCAAAAGTTAATGAAAGACCAAAAGGACATCAAATTTAAAGCAATAAATATTTAAGTAATTTTATTAATTAACAAAACACTGCGAAAATTTAAACGTAGCCTTAAATCAAACGAATCCGGAAAACCAAAAGAACGGAACCCAAAACTCGCATTAGAACAACAACCACAACAACACATATGTGCCTAAGCCATAAACAACGACAACATTAAAGCAACAACACTGCAACTGTGCAACATTGTTGTGCTGCTGCTGCCACCGGCAATAAGAACAACAGCAACAACAACCGGCGGACGCAGCAGATTTGCCAGGACGAACCGATTGCCATCTATGACGAGCGGCAGCAGCAGCGCCAGCCGAAGCAACATGGCCGTGGATCTGTCCCTGCTGACCAACAGCAGTTGCAGCAGCAGCAGCAGCAACAACAACAGCAACAGCATAACCAGTCACAACCATAGTCACAGTCACAGTCACGGTCACGGCCATAATCACAATCACAGTTACGGCGGCAGCAGCAGCAGCAACAATATTAACCACAACAGCAACAACATCATCAGCAACAACAACAGCAGCCACAAGATTGCCACAATGACAACAACCATTGGAATAAGTCGCGTTGATGTAAGTAATCCCAGAGAGGAATCAATCAAGCGTGGATGTTGAATCAATCAAGAAAGAATCCTCAATGAGAACTAAAGAAGTTTCCAAAAAGATTGTCAAATTGAGGCAACAAAACGCATGTTGCCACCAAACAAGAAACCCACAAAGAACAAGGTATTCGGAGGTCGGGAGAATCATATAGAATGCAGCACGATTGGCAGTATGTCCTTAGGAATCGCACAGTCTGCGGCTGCCGGATATAACCCATGTCGATTTTGCCGTCCTTAGGCATCAGGCGACACAGCAAAGCAATTTATCATCTTGAAGAAATTTTCTCATCCTCTAAAGCTTGTTCTAAAAGACTACCAGAAAGTTACCTGTAAAATGGTCAGAAGGAAACAGCAAATTGATTGGAACAAGTCTGTCTAACTGTTCTTCATACCTAGTCCTTCAGTTGTAAAGGGAATTTAAGCTAGACACAAAGCACGGCATTTTTGTCGGAACCGATTAAATAGGTTTACTTTATCATATAGCTGACATACAACTTATATGGGCGTAGTCCATGTATCAAGCTCTGGAATGTATATATTAAGTTTTATTATCTATCGTTCGGCCAGATTTCAAGAGGATCGGTCTATAGAAATAGCTAGGATTTGCCCTTATTTCCTTTCATAAATCATTATCTTTATATGGCTATAACAATCCCATCGGGTCACAGCCGGAAGCACCTTTATTATTATTACAACCCTTTCGGGTCAAAACCTGAAGCTCTCTTTTTCTCTATTTCTGCTTCCTTCACTGAAGAACATTTTTATGTGGAAGGATTTTAAATCCTACGCCACAACCTAGTTTTTTTTAGGACGGTCATGCCTAAAGGCATGAGCGGGACTCGAACCTCGCACCTCTTGTTTGGCGGCACAGTGCGCTATCCACTGGACCACCGAGGCCCCTGAAGCACCTTTATTTCATTTTATTCGCGGATGGATTCCAAATCCTATGCCACAAACTAGTTTTCCTAGGAGTGTTATGTAATCGACATAAGTGGAACTCGAACCCACAGCCTCTTGTTTGGCGGGACAGTGCGCTATTCACTGGCCCCATCAACTCTCTCTACCGTTCCACCAAATTTCAAGTGGATCAGTCTAAAGAAACAGTTAGGATTGCAACTGTTCGGATTTGCCCGATATTCCTCTTACTTAAGCTAGTATCATTACATTTTTCAAATAATTAAAATAATTTTTTACTATCTCTCAATCTACCAAATTTGAAAGCGATCAGCTTATAAACAGGGACAATATGAATCATTCGATTTTATTATCAGCAGATGGCTAATTATTCAGGTAAAATCCGAGCCAACCGTAGAAAATAGTGTTAAATCTTCGCTGGTTCGAAGGGTATCTTTCCTTGTCAATTGATTAGTCAAGTAAGTTAAGTTAACCCAGATAAGAAATACCCACAGCATTTCCAGAAACTTTAAAGTTCCAACTTCTTCAGAAACAACACAGGCTCAAGCAGAAGTTACCCTATAGGGCTCCTCCCTCCTTCCTTAGCATGGGCCCTATTGTCTCTACTTTTTCCGGCTGCAGTTGATGGACCTCTTCAAGGACTAAAGACCATTTGATCTAGTTATTCCCATAAATTTTCACACCAAAATGATCTAAAAGTCAGTCTTAAGGACAAAAGAAAGCTTCGTTGGGTTTCTTGTTTGGAGTCGCCGGCGCTTCCCGCTAATTTCAAGAATAATTACAAATCTCGCGCAACAAGTTTAATAAAAATGCAAAATTTAAACCAATTTAATTAAAAACAAAAAATCAAATCAAATAAAAAAATGCAAATTTCTTAACTTTTGATTATATTTCGTGTTGTTTTCTGTTCGTTTTGTGTTCGTTTCGTGTCTGTCGCCCAATCTCAGAGCTTTTCCCTGCATCCCAGCGGTCTTACCACCCGACCAACCCGCCGACTCACCCAAATTTTATCAAAATTTTTATCATGCGGCCCTTTGATAAGCACAACAACAACAACAACCACAACCACAATTGGCTATACAACACCTCGTTTGCTCCTTTGCTCTCGATTTGTAGATATTTCTTTGATTTTTTGTAGTTTTAGTTTTAGTTCGCCTTTGTCTTCCCCCACCCGAATCCTGCCCCCCAGCCCAACATGATTGGTAACAATAACAACATCAATGATAATAACAATATAACATGAGCAACAACAACAACAACTACAATAACTAACAAACAGCAAGAGATGCACCTCTCTTCCTGCACTCTGTACTCTGTACTGTGTCCCGTGTCCTCCTGTTAATCCAAATCTTAAAAGAACCCATCGCCTCTTCTTCGACAGAGCTCAAAGTACAGCAGTTCAAAGCGCGACTATGAACGCGATCGTTCCTCCAATTATCGCGATCGTGACATCTCGCCGGGTGCTGTCAGTGGAGGCGTTGGCGGCAGTGGCTCCGGAGGTGGTGGCGGACCATTGAATAACGGCAATAGCTATCGTTCACAGTCCCCGGATATAGATTCGCCATCATCGCGCTCGCATGATCTGCGCGAACGTAACGATCATCGTAGTGGCGGAGGAGGCAGCGGCGGCGGTAGCAGCTACAGTTTTATGCAAAAGATGCGCGATCGGGATCGTGATATCTACAAGAAGGATAAATATTCCGGTAACTGTATGCCCTCCCCCCCTAATCGTATGCACAAACTATGCACTAACAGCTTAACAATTCCCCAATTAAACCAGATAAACGTGATCGACGCGGCAATGATCGCGATTCGGAGTCATATCGCACGAATCATGACAGGGATCGACGTGGTGGAGGCGGCGGCGGTGGCGCTAAGCTTTGCTCATCCCGCGACAACGACAAACGCTCCGGCTCCGACGATCGGGATCGTGAACGTGAACGTGACATGCGCGATAAGCGAGACAGAGGCACCGATCGTGATCGGGATATGTACAAGAAGGACAAATATGCAGGTAATTATCCAGCTTAAGATATAGATATATATAATTGGTCCACTAATACTTGGTCCATGCTGTCCACTTGTTTTCCGCAGAGAAACGCGATCGAAGCGAACGTGGAGAGCGTGTCGCGCGCTACGGAGACTGGAGCGAGCACGTGAGCTCGTCCGGTGAGTATTATGTCATTTTATCCATTGGTCCATGCATTTATTAACTAATCTCCTTGATCCACAGGTAAAATGTATTACTACAACTGTAAAACCGAAGTCTCGCAATGGGAGAAGCCTAAGGAATGGGTGGACAGAGAAAGGTAACCTAAGCTACGCTAGTGCAAATGTGGAGAAGTTCCTTCTCCAGGCCATCAAACCTTAGTAGCAGGCTGATTTGAAGGTGCAGTGGAATCGTAGGGATTACAATTGACAGTCGAAATATTGAAGACGTGGGAAACCCTTCAAATCATTTAGATGTGGAATCATATGGAATAGAACTTTCTATGGGGTTCAGTCTCGAAAAATGTAGGATCTTTCAATTGGAAAAAACGCCGCGTCGTAGGGATTACAATTTTAAGTTGGAATCTTCAAGAGGTGGGAAATCTTTAAATTGAAATAGATGTGGAATTATTAGGCATAAAATTTAAATATTGAACTTTCTATGGATTTGCTAACGTTTTTCCAATCTGTTCTAAAATGTGGAATCTCTCAATTGGATGAACGCCATAGGGATTTAAATGATGTTGGAATATACAAGATGTGGGAATCCCTTCAGTTCAATTAGATGTGGAATCATATGAAATAGAACTTTCTATGGGGTTCAAACTGTTTAAAACTGCAATGGGAATAAAAGCCGCATCCTAGGCATTGAAATTGTTAGATAAAATATGTTATAATCTCTCCCTAGAGTATTTCGGAATGTCTTATATAAAAGTTTAGTTATATAATGCAGTTGAGAATCATTTGTAAAAAGTCTAATAAAGTTCAAAATGCCAGAATCAGAGGTATTTTCAGTTCTTTCAAATTAAGTTTAGTTTAGTTCTGATTATGTTTCAAAAATCTTAAAGATTTACTTTAGCTTAAGGTTAATATATCCATATTAATGATTGTATCTATATACTCTTTTAGAAATTTGCCGCGCGATCCGCATCGTGAGAAGGATTACCGCGACAAAGATCGGGACAGAGATCGGGATGATCGCTTCTCAAGATCGAGTAAGTTGTATACCAATATACCATTATTAGCATAAACTATTTTAATGGAAACAATCTTTTTATAGCATACAAACATTCCAATTCATCGCGCGACAATTCACGACTGAGATGGAATTACGACGATGGCCCGCCCACTCATCGAAGGCGTTTGGATGGTAAGCTGACAGAATTGACATCCATTGACATATACTCATCCCTTTCTGTTTGTGAACACGCAGGTCGACACAATGATAATGCTGACATGGATATCAGCGGCGATTCAACGCCCACCTCGGAGGCCAGTTATTCGTTAAGTGGCACACCCACCACACATGGTGGCAGCGGCGGTGTACAGTCGAATGATCAGTCGTCAATGATGGCACAGGGTACATTGGCGGGTGCATTGGGCAATGCACTGCCACGACTGGCCTCCCATCCCAATACCAGCGCCGTGGTTACGCCCATGGGTGCGCACTATGTGGCGTCAGGAAGCGGAGGACCGGTTAGCGGCGCCACGATGCTGCCCACCAGCGGCTTGGCATCGGTGCCGCCCAACATTGCCAACAGCAGCAACAGCAGCCTTAGAAACTCAGTTGTCGGCCACATTGGTTCAACCTCCAGCGTAAGGTTTACTCCAAATGAAAAACATGAATATTTAATAATTGGGTTACTCCTTTGCAGACAACTGTGCCGACGTTGTCGAATCAGGATCATCACCTGAACTCGAATGCGCCCGGGCCGCCTGGCAAGCATATGAGTGGTAGTAAAGAGCAAGCCACCATGTTGATGAGACAAAAGCTACATTTGGGCCTTAGTGGTTTGGATGTGCCAATTCATCACATAATGGTGGGCGGTGGCGTCAGCGGTGGCCTACCCACGGGAGCAGGTAGCGGCTCAGGCGTCGATGCAGTGAATCATGCCTACAACTCTGTCAACAATGTGACTGCCAGCAGCTTAAGCAGTTTAAGGTGAGTTACATTTTAGGATCTGGTGGAATACAGATATCCATTTAACATTATCTTTTACTATTCACAGAGACAACAGCCACAGCCACAGCCAACTTAACTCACCATTATGCATGCCACCGCATGCACATCACAGTCTGTCGCCTTCGCTGAGCTACACCAAGAGTCCCATACCGACGATTGTGGGGTTGACGAACAATGTGAACGCCAGCAATGCCTACACCTGCAATGCACCGTATGGCCTCAAGAGCGTCGATGGCGTTGTGTCTTCCTCACCGGCGACCAATGCGTTGGGCAATAGCAATGCCATCGGTAGCAGCAGCAATAGCAGCAGCTGCAGCATTCCTGGCCTGGGCACAGTCAGTGGCATCAGCGTCATCACCTCCATGGGCAGCAACAGTCTGTGCATCAGTGTCGGAGCGGGTGGCGATGGGCCGCCAACACCCACCCAGGAATTAGATTTAAGTGGCTCAGCTTTAGAACAACACCAACAACAACAGGTCGCCGCTGCAGCAGCAGCGGCAGCTTTAGCAGTTGCCCAGGCAACGGCACAGCAAGCGGCGCAACTGGCTCAGCGCAAAAGTAAGTCCATCGTAATGGATCCATCCATCCAATAACCTTCGTTCTGAGCTAATACATGCTTCTTGCTTTGCAGTAGATGGTGGCGGTTCGGGCACGTTAAGCACGCTCCAAAGTTGTGTCACCTCGGTGCAGGCTAATCTGCGGGGCCCCGAAATATCACCAAAACTGGCCAAATATTTTCGCGCTGATTTGATCGCGCACGTGACCAATTGGCAAGCGGAAGTACTCGAGAGACAGGTAATGCTATTATATTACATAAGGGGAATTCATTTTAAGGAATAGTTCTTTATCTTTAGAGACTTGGGAGAACGCATTTCTGTATATTTAATTCCTTACGGAACTCATTTTTATTAAATATCAATGAATCTTTTCATGGGTTTCCATGGTACTTGGCCAGATAGACTGGAGATTTTAGGTAATTTCGATTGTGATATTTTTAGGCCAATCCATAATTACGGATGATCTTCTCTAGATCATGTATAGACCATAAGTAACTCAGTACTTAGAAGGATCCTTTCGTGTTTGGTTAGATATTTTTTAGGTGTTACAGACTAGGAAGCTTGACAGATGCGCGAGGCTCTTGGTTTGGCTACCAGTAGATGATTAGTAACTTGGTTGTCTCCAGTGTTAGAACTTCTTCTTGGACTAGGCATAGGACTAGGACTTCTTGAACATTTTCGGAGTTCAGGCAAGGTGATTCGCTTTCTTGTATGATCTTCAATATCTTAATCCAGAGTATTATAACGATATTAAGGAAAAGATGTGTGCAACTGTCAGGGTACGCTGATGATATGGATATCATGGGCGTGATCTAAGAGCAACCTTCCGAGCTATTGGAAATGAATCGGCTAGTCATGGATGAAACTAAGTTTATGGTGTGCTCTAGCGGCGTCTTGATTCTCAGATAATTGCAGGCAACGATACCTTTGAATCCGTCAAGGAATTCGTTTAGCTTGGCAATGCTATGACCAGCACGAACCATGTCAGTCTGCAGATTATGCTGAGAATCTCACTTACCAACAGGTGCTACTTTGGGCTCAACAGGCTATTGAGAAGTAGAGCTCTCTCAATATACAAAAAGAACACACTACAAGACATCCTTTGAGTGCTCCTATATGATGGTGCGGAGTGCTGGACTGTATCACAAACTAATGCAGTCGCTCATGGAGTATTCGAGGGAAAGACTCTTCGTGAAATTTTTGGTCTGATTGGCGTCGACGATGCCTCAGATGGAACTAAGAGTTGTGCGAGCTATGAGGCGAAAAGAATGGGTCATATCGCTCGTATGGAAGAAGATACTCCGGCTCGTCAGGTCTTTGATGCGGTAGTTGTCGGAAATCGAAGGAGAGGACTGCCTGGATATGTTGGCAAGACCAGCTGAGGGAAGCCCTGTCTACGCTTGGTGTTACCAACTGGCGAAGACACACACAAAACAGGGAGAGACGTGGAGGCAAATAGTGTTTCAGGCTGTAACCCGATAGAGTTTTTATAGCCAAATAATAGTGATATAGGAGCATACCGACTCCACTAAAAGATTTACGTCAATTTATTCTTGGCTGAGTTTCCCGATATCCTCAGCTGCCTTACAAACGGCAAGGAATATAACCGGTACCTTAAAGGGACACTTTGAGTTGGCTAAATTGGAGTAGGTTCGACTAGTCTATGTAGATATTTACCCTGTTACTCAAATCCGTAGTCATCTCTATGTACTTTCATTGTTAATTAACGTTTAGGATAGGTTGTTCGTTTGGGTCAGTTAGTCGGTCTATTTAGAGATTAGTTTCACATCTTCCCGTCTAATCTATTGTTGTTTTCCAGGCGCAGAAATGCTGCGAGGATACGCATCTATTTGGGGACCTCACCTGCACTCGGATATGCGCTGAACTGAAATGTGCGCGGAGTTTAGTGCGCAGCACGGAAATCAATGCAACACTGCAGGAACAAAAGTACGTAGTATTTATCAGTCTATCATTCTCTATATAATAAATGTATCTAATTGTTGATATTCTTTCCTTTCCAATTGTCAGAATTATGTATCTGCGCCAGCAAATACGCCGAATTGAGGAGTCGAAGACTCAGAACGCGTTCATGTCGGACGATACTTAGGATCAGGAGCAAGTTAGGCTGCGCGTGCATCGCAAGCTGTCTGTCAGGCTCAAAAAGAGCACTCTCTGGCGCAGCTGATGATGATAATAATATTGTATTATATGCCCTTGTAACTCGTAGTATGTGGATGCTACAGATACACCCTGGCTGAACCATAAATGAGATGGATCATACGCAGATCTAATTGAAAACAGAACTGACCTGGATCTGGGCAGCATGTTCGAGGCAGGGCAAGACACGTGCATCCTTCTGTTGGCGGCTGTTGCTGGTGGCAGGCGACGGTCGGCGACGAAACCAACAACAACAACAACTTTAACAGCAACATGAAGAGTAGGAAGAAGAAGATGATGATGGAGAAGAGGAAGAAGAAGAAGATACCACAACAAGAGAGGAAGAAGAGAAAATAAACTAAAATATAATTTATAATTAGCAAAGCGTAATTAATAACTTAATTAAGAATCAAGCGGAAGAGCGGCAATGTTGGGCTTATGTTGCCGTTAACTAACAACAACAAACAACAACAACACCAAGTAACACCAATTTAAGAACAGATAAAAGAACAACAACAATCGGAAGATAAGATGAAAGATGAAGACAAAAAGAGAAACAATTAAAGAAGCAATAAACAAATAGAAGCCTCGTATCGAATCGAAGATAATGTAAACAACACAATGGAAATCATAACACCAACAATAACAACACCAACAACAACATTCTGAGTTAAAAGAGAATAAGAGAAACAAAAGGAAGGAAGGAAGAAATACAAGTCAACCCTAGTATACTCAACTGCAATAAAATGCTAATTTAACTATATACAAATTATATATATAGAGTATATGAAATTGTATATTTACAACAACAAAAAGGTGTGTGGACGGATGGACGGACGGAGGGACCGATGTGAGCGGCGAAGCAACCTCTTTCCATAAAGAAAACCAACAAAAACAACGGATCAGAGCGAGATGCCAGCCAGCTGGAAGTAATTCATTGTCATCGAGTTAGAAAGAGACAGGGAGAGGGGTCCACACGCTTAGCCTTCACAACAGAGGATAACCCATTAGGGGTATTCCCTGCAGCAGTCTGAAAAAATGATTTTCGTACGGCGTTTTATGTTTTTCCATTGAGCATCAGTTCAGATCTTTCCTCGTTTCTATATCTTTCTCATATCTGGGGTTCTTGGCATTAACACCTGTAACAAATTAGATTGGCATAACTAACTATAGAGAGAGTTCGTATGATAATAGATTGTTTTGTAGTTAACCAAAAACAACACGGAAAAAAGCAACTCTCAAGAGCGCCAGACCAGACCGCTTGAGCTTCATATTTCTAGCTTCTTAGTTCTAATGCGAAAATGTATTTATTTTGTTCTTCAAATTGAATTTGCATTCATCTTTTTTACGCGTTATATTTACTATTTTTTTTTTATTTTTTAAATTATATATGTCTATGAATGTATATACATATGAATACATAACTATTTATATAGTATACATTTATATATGTGTGTAAAGTTAATTTATATGATCATATGGATTGTACGCGCCTAATTTTCTCTTATTTAAGCAGTATAAAATGAATTGGATGAATTCGAATTGCGAATACCCTAACACAGCACGCATTGATTGCAATTTGTAACTTAGATTTTTGATTTTAACTTGTCTAAAATGAAAATCGGAGGACTGCAAAAGGGAGCAGCAAATAGAAAACAAAGCAAAACAAGTTTAATAATATAAATATAAATAATAATAATAATAATAACTACTGTAGATATACATATAATTAAATGGTATATATAAATATATTTAAATACAAAAAAAGAAGGTAAAAAAATTTATATTATTTAGCTAAGCGTCGAAACCGAAAAATATAAAAACTTTTATGATTAAAACAAAAATACTTTCATTTGGGAATTTGGGGGATTTGGGAAATTTTTGGAACAACAAAAGAGACGGTAAGTCGGTCTCACGCTTCGTTATGCGTTTTGGAAGTTATATATAGGGATTTAATAACTGCTGTTGATATTTTTACAGACATTTAAACTGCTTATACAGTTTTAATGTTGTATTATAGTATCGGATAGTAATAATATCAGATATTGGAAATAGGCTAGTTATTATTATATGGCCACAACAACCTTATTGGATCAAAGCTTGAAGCTCCATTTTCTTTTATTTCTGGCGGATTTCAAATCCTACGCCAAAATCAAGTATTTCTAGGAGGGTCATGCCTATTGACATGAGCGGGACTTAAACTCGCACCTTTTTTTTTTGGCGGGACAGTGCCCTATCCACTGATCCACCGAGGCCCCTATATAATATATTCTAGTACTAACGGCAAAATATGTTGCTGTGATGGTTGTGGAGATTATATAATCCTTCAATTTTTATACCTTTACATAACATGTGCGTTTCTTAACGCTTTGAGGATTATATAGTCTTAATGTCAAAAATTGGATAAAGGTGATAAATTAGCTATCACCTAACCGCTTAACTAGTTATTAACTAAAGACTCTCAATTCGCTGTCATGTTCGAAAATGGGCAGCTATAGGTCAGTCATATATGGGTCATGGAAAATTTATCCGAAATTTGAACTGAACTCATACAAAATTTTTGATGATAGGGGTGACATTTATACATAATATAGCTTCAATTGATAAACTTCAAATAAAGTTTCGGTTATCTCCTTATTGAAACCCCAAGCACGGATGAAACACACAAACTAACTAGGGCAAAAATCGATTATGAAGTCGGATTTCAGAGAATGGAAATATCGAAGTATGCTTAAATTATGCTATGTTTCTATACCAACAACTAATAAGGTAATTGACTCAAAGTTAAAGTTTAATATGACAAATGTGAGTTGAAACTTCATCCAATCTTAACTGTGTGATTATTTTTAAATAGTTTATTATTATATGGCCATAACAACTCTATTGGGTCAAAGACTTTAAGCCTAAAGGACCTTTATTTTGGCTCCTTCATTGAAGAACTTTTTTACGTGGGTCGATTTAAAATCCTATGCTACAACCTAGTTTTTGTATGATAGTCATGCCTATCGAGATGAGTGGGATTCGAACCCACACCTCTTGTTCCGCAGGACAGTGCGCTATCCAATAGTCCACTCAGGTTCCTTAAATAGATAGATTTGCATAATCTATCCCTCGATTATATTTCAAAATGATCGGAGCAAATAGCTGCTTTGTAACAGGGATAGCTATATAATATTGGGTCTAGTAAAAGTCGATTTATTATTTTTGTAATAGATGGCTTTAGTGATCTGTAATACAGATTCTGTATCTCTTGGATTTGATAAATGTTGTTACAAAGATGATATTTTGAACTAAAAAATATATGTGGACATACTAAGGAACGACCAAACTCTTCGGATCTGTACTGTCAGAAATTGGATCGTCTAAAGCTCTTATGCGTCCTCCTTATAATCCGGACCTTCCACCAAGTGATTACCATTTGTTCCTGTCTATGGAAAATGATTTGGCTGGTAAAGAATTGTCCGAAAGACAAGCTGGTGATTATCGATTGTCCCAGTTTTCTTTTTTGCTAATAGGGAAAAGGGTTTTTATGGAAGGGAAATTATAAAATTAATCATAAGGGCAAGAAGTTATAGAACATAAATCGGACAGTTCCAACTATTGTACATAAAGCTTTCAATTTAATGCAAAAATGATGGATTACTTTATTCTTGATATATTTGAAAGCTTCGAAAAGAGAATGAAACCTTTGGCTTGATTTGTTTTAAATTCGAAATAACGCTAAAAAAAAGCTATAAATCGGATAGTTTCAACTATTGTAAATAAAGCCTTCAATTTAATATGAATATAATAAGTTACTTAATTCCTGATATATTCGAAAGTTTCGAAAGGAGAATGAAACCCTTGGCTTTCTTTGTTTTAAATTCGAAATACTGCTAAAAAAAGCTATAATTCGGATGGTTCCAACTATTGTAAATAAAGCTTTCAATATAATGCAAAAATAATGAGTAACTTTATTCTTGATATATACGAAAGCTTCGAAAGAAGAATCAATCCCTTGGCTTGATTTGTTTTGAATTCGAAATACCGCTAAAAAAGCTAACAGGCTAAAAACTTTATTTGGGCGGCAGAAAAGTGAAAGCTTCGGGAGCTTTTGCTGCAAAGTGTCGGCGTTTAACCCAATGGACAATGTGCAGCGCAGCGAATTCGTTGGGCCTGGGCGGAGGGGGAGCTATGGATGAATGGGAGAAGGAGCAGGAGCAGGAGCAGCGAATGAACGCGCCACGAGGGCGGCACGAGCCGAGCGTGTGTGGCGGCTGCCCGCGCCGCAGCCCTCGTCCGGCCGCACCGCCGAGCCACCACAACACGACCCGCCGTGCGATGGCGCTTGGCATCTGCGGCCTGTCAGAGGACACCGAATGCCAACAAGTAGCAGTTCAGCATCGACAACGCCAGCGTTCGCTTGCGCCTGGCCCCAGGAAGCGCACTGTGTCTCCGAGATTCCCGAAGCAACTCCCAGCAGTTCGCACTGAAAACATCGACATCAACGGAAGCCAATTTACGAAAAGTCCGAGCCGAGTTTTTCAAATTTCTGTAACGGTTCAGACAATTCAAAACCGTTTTTTGAACATTTTCATTATGTTTTTTAACGTGTTGTGGAAAAACTATGCCAACTTTCCGTTGTGTATTTTCCAGTGAAAAGTAACGGAAAACAAGTACAAAATGAAAGAGTGAAAGTTTTTTGAATAAGCGCATAAGAAATAAAGATAAAATATAAACTGGAACAGAAACAGAAACAGAAACAGAAACAGAAAAACATCTAGTGTTAGCGCTCGAATTATTTTCAAAAGCAACAGAGACAAAAGGTTCAGGTGAAACAGGTAAGTTTGTTTCGCGTATTCAAGTTGAATCAACTTTTCAAGTTCTTTCAGTTGTGGATAAAACTAATTGCATTTATTATACACTAGCTGGGGGTATGCTAATTATGTGATTAAGCTGGGGAATTGAGATGATTGCGAATTCCCAACTAATGAAACTAGTCGCACAATGTTGGGCATATTTTGTTATGGACCATATCTGGCTTGATTATAACAAGTTTTAGTCTATTTTCTGCAAATAAGCACTCGCAATTATAAGTGTAACATTTAGCTATATCATTCGGAATTCAACGAGTATGTTGTGAAATAAGGGAAAACTTGCTTTGTTTCAATCCACTGAAATTTATATTCATATTCTAGTCTTTTCAATGAGTATTATCTTCTCGCAATATTTACATAAGAAATAGAATTAAAGAATGGACATTTAGGCCTTTATAAGTTAATTTTTAAAGTGAAAAATTAACATTTTTGTAATTACCTTGAGCGATATAATTAAGGCATAAACTTAGGATCAAATTTAGAAGAATGTTTCAAAAATTTTTCTCTTCTACATTATTTTTTAAAGTGAGAAATAAGTTTTATTATTTAATTTGAGCATAAGCTTTTGGGAAAAATGAAGAGGAAAGATTCAAAAACTTTTTAAAAGCAAAAAAAATTAAAAAATATTAAAAAAAGAGATATTATGTACCCAAAAGATACCTGTAAATATAAATGTAATTATGTACCTTTCACAAAATTTAGTGATTAATGAGATTATCTAACAAATTTGGCTTTGTAGTGCAAATCTTTCGTTAAAACTAGGAAAGTTTAATAGTCAGTTTCTATAGCTCAAGTCCCTTGATATTGCAATTCGGAACATCGGAACCAATTGAAGTTTTATAACTAATACTGCTTGAAAAAGAGATATAAGTATTTATAACTTGTTCTCGATAGACAACCCCAAAAATAACCATCAATGAATGCTTATCCTCGTAGGGATTATTATGTGGTCCCAATACTTTTGAGTCTATAATATCATCATGAACTATGTCGGCAGAACTATCTTTTTGAATCTAGAATAAGTCCAATTCAAATCAACGATATGTTGATGGTTGACAGCAGTTCGACAAACTTCTCCTGAATATAGAATACAGAATATAGTTTAGGCAAGTAGTTGATGCGTTGAATTTTTCAACTATCGCAAAGGAATGAAACATTCAAAAGATCTGTTATAACATCTCTAATAACAAAGACTCTCTCTTGATTTTAAGTTTTCTATAACAATGAGACGCAATTTCCTATGTAAAACTTATAATAGGTTAGTTGATTGAAAATTAAGGATGGTTAAGGAAAATATAATTTGGGCCTAAAATGTATTCGTGTACGACTAATCGATATAGAATATATGTTTAATTGCCAATATAGTTTTCAAATAAAAATTGTTATAGTAAATCCTTGTATACCGTATAGGATCCTCAGTAGATTCAAAATCAAACCTAAAATTTGTCATAGTTGCTAGAAAGTTACTTAACAATAATAATAATTATTATATTATATTGTATATATGTTGTATTGGCGTAAGATTTGAAATTCACCCGCGTAAAAAAATCTTCAGTGAAGAAACTATAATTATTTCTGTGCTTCACGCTGTGACCCGATGGGATTGTTATGGTCATATTATATATTTGTATATTGTATATGCACGATGAATATAGTATAAATTCACAAGCATTTTCTAATTTATTGAATTTAAATAATATTTCCGGTAACTACAGGGGAAAAAACAGCTTTAAATAAAGCCATGTCAGATTTCTATGTAGTTCTCGTGAGCCCCAGAGTTAAAAAATCAGAAGATAGTAAAAGAAAAAACTAGTTTTCATTTTGTAACGCTTTTCAAGCTCTGTTCATTCATTGCTCAAACATGACTGAAATGCGCAGTTTTCAAGTGAATCATAAAGGACGATGAAAAATGGGTTGTTTACAAGAACGAAAGCGATTCGGGAGCATGAGAGATGAAACGCCTCCAACTGGATGACAAGCCCAACTCCATCAGCGGAAAGTTTGGTATTCGCTGGAAATTGGGCTGCTGCCACAGAAGAAAACTATCCAAGCGTTACACCAAATAAATAAGAAAACCAAATGGAAAGCGCCCGAACGACTGGAGTGTGTCAATTTAAAGAAGTTTTATAATTTTTTCAAGGTTAAATTTTAGTTATTAACAAATTTAAATTTTTAAAATTTTAAAATTTATATGAAAAAATATTCTGTTTATTTATAATGTTGGAATTGAGAAAGTGACCAGTTTTGGGTAGACTGGAAAGGAATTGTGTTTTGAATAGGGAAATGCCACAGAGCACCAAACGCATCGATCAAACAGTTTCGAAAAATTGGTTGGGACGATTTTAAGCATTTACATTCCAGGCAGTCAGACTATTCATACCATCTGTGTTTTAGAGTAATGTACGAGGATTGTACGAAAAGTTTTCAATATTGGTGTGAATATAATAACGCTCTCTAGATAAACTTTAAAATAGTTTCCTAAACTGAAAGTAAAGCTTGGAGTACATTATAACCTTTTAAGACAGTCCTCGTTTGAATAAGGGATCTATAAAAGGGTTATTATAAAAGATTTTATGCTCTTTTCGAAACAATCATGAATAGTGTATATAAATATTGTATGTGCTTGAAAAAACATAGGAAATATATTGAAAACCGACTTTTAGTGAATCGGAATCGGAGCGATAGAAAAGTATCAAGATAGAGCGCTGCTGTTTAGAGTGATTGACTGCTAAATATGTTTAAAATCAAAATAAAAATTAAAATATTTCAGCTGTTATCCAATTTTTTTTTATAGAAGGGGAAGCGGTCATGTTATCAAGATTAAAAAAAAGTGCACTTTGTGCATCTTCTATACGGACTGACACCCCGATTTTCACCAATTGTAATTTTCGCTCGTTCTCGGCAACTTTTCCGACTTACAACGGACAGACAGACGGAAGTGGCTCAACATATTTCTTAAGTACTCCTGATTATTCTGGTGCTCACTTCAGCACAATATTATATGTCTTCCAAAAAAGAAAGAATCGGTTGAATTTCAGTGAAATGTCGGAAAGTTATCCCTCGTTATAGGAAAACATTGGCCTCTGGACAAAATTGTAAAAATAGAATTTTCAATTTAAGAGTAAGCTATTATAATTAGAGTCGAAATTCTCTATAGTGAACTTCTATACAATGAAGTTCTCCCTATTATGAATGGATTTCAAACACACAACTTTTTGGTTCCAATTTAAATAAATGTATATATAATTTCTGTATAATGAAGTTTCTATATAATGAAGTGATTTTCTGGTCCCGTCAAGATTCATTATAGGGAAGTTCGACTGTATTATAAGCCTGAATGACTGAGTCGCACTGGATCAGATCATTGCAATAAGGATTTTAATTATTTATTACAATAAATAATTATTATTATACGCCCTAACAACCCTATAAGATCAAATCCCGAAGCACTTTTTTCCTGCTTCTTCACTGAAGACCTTTTCTTACGTGAATGAATTTCAAATCCTATGCCACAACCTAGTTTTTTTCTATCGACATGAGCGGAACTCCAACTCTCACCTCTTGTTTGTCGGGAATTGCGCTATCCACAGGTCATCCGAGGCCCCTTACAATATTACTTTTCAAATGTCAAAGTTGCTTAAAAAAATTACCCTTTCTTGTAAGTGTTGAGTTAGAAATTTTGAAAAAAATTTAATCAAAATCTCATTGAACTGTAGAGCTTATCTTCAAATTTTCATGTTCAAAGCGCCCAAAACATTTGCTCATAATTTCGGTTTTAATCAAATTAGTTTTTTGCCTTCCGCAAAATGTCAAAAAAGTTTAAGTGAATTAGCTGCCTTTGGCCGACAAACGTACTTAGTATATAGGATATACTATCTAATGGTTTCTAATAGTTTTGCTTTCGGTTATAGTATTCCTTTGTTGTTCTTATTGTACAAGTTATAATATGTTATTTTATTGCTGCCTTAGTTGGATTTTCAATTTCAGAACAGTCAACGGCAGACACAACAACAACAACAAGGACAACAAATAACAAAAGAACAAACAACAAAACAACAAACGACAAAAATTGTTTTGCTTTGTTTTTCTGTTTCAACTCCGAATGCTGTCATTTAAATATAATAGATACACATGTACATATATTTACTAACTCGGAATGTATATAGTATACCATATACCATATACCATCTTTCATATACAATATACAAAATATGCAGAAAAATATCTAGTTTGAGATTCGCATTTACAAATGTTTGGCAACCTCTCAAGAGCAATGCGATTGCGGAAGGAGCAAAACGCGCCCTGCAGCAACTTTTAGCGCACAGTCGAAACTACTCAAAATAGTAGGGGTATTCCCTTTTCAACTTACAATTTAACATGCCTCAGAGGTCGGCATTGATTTGAGTTCTGAAAATAAGTACAAATTATAAAAGTTGTTATTACTATTATCATATGGCCATAACAACCAAATCGGGTCAAAACCAGAAGCATTATTTTCCTTTGTTTCTGCCTTCCTTCACTGAAGAACTTTTTTACGTAGGTGGATTTCAAATCCTACGCCACATACTAGTATTTCTAGGAGGGTTATGTCTATCGACATGAGCGGGACTAGAGCTCACACCTCTTGTTTGGCTTGTTTATAAGGGCAACAATTTTTGGTAGATTCTCGAAATAAATCCGAAATTCTGTTGTATTTTGTTACTAATTTTGTTACCAACTTATAATACCCCTTGCAAGAGTATAACTAATGTAAATGGTAAAAGCACATCAGACTTATTTGCATATTGTGACCAAGTTTCTCATGTTCGAAGAAAATTGTATGCTCAAACCAAGTCAAATCGTGTTTGACCACAACCAATTTACAAATTTGTTTAAGGGAACAAAAGTTCTAACCAAAACCGAAGTTTAAGATTCAAATATTATACATGTTTCTGTAAATATGATCTTAACCTCCCATGATTATTACCTTATATTCAAAGCACCCTTAAAAGCACCATTTGATCCTTAATAAACAAAAACCTTGTTCCCTTGTGTTCTATTCGGAATGGTTTATATTATTTGATATATTTTCAATATAATAAAAATCATTATAAAGAAAAATTTTGTTAATTTTGTTTTGGTTACAAATAAATTCAAAAATCTACATCAAATGGATATGGGATGGCTTAAAGAGATACTACCAATTGAAATATACAATAGCTTATATACCTTGCCCTTCAATATACCAGAAAATCACTTCATTATATAGAAATTCTACATACATATATTTCAATTGGAACGAAAAAGTTGTGTGTTTTAAATCAATTCATAAAAGTTCACTATAGATAAGTTCGACTGTGTCTAAAAAATCGATTAATTGAGCTCTATGCCAAGTCAGACTTATCCTTAGATGGAACTTAATTTAAGTTCTTAAAATAATATAAATTTGGATACACTTGACAATTTAAGGTCTTAAAAACTCCATACAATTGTAATTTATGATTGAATGATATCCTATAAAACCGTATACTTATGATTTTTGCTGGCAATTCGATGCGATAAATGAAGCAGTTGCTAATTACATATTACACAGAGAGAGGAATAAAAGTTCATAATGATCGACCCTAAATAGCTTAGCTTGTTCTGGCGCATAATTTGCTAAATAAATGCAATACTACTATGGTTTGGTAACTAGGAAAATTTAAGGATACTAAATTTTGGATGACAGAAAAGTGAGTTTACAAGGTGCCTAAACATTTATACTTAGATTATACAAGATTTTTGACTTTCGAATCTGTATTAACTGTATTCGTTTTTTGGGAAATCGCATGCATAGAGAGAAATTTATTATGAATTTATTATATTATATATTCATAGAAAATCAGTTTGTAATCGAAAATAGTTTGTTCCCAGGGGATAGCAGACAGACAGACCCACGGTTGAGCAGATAGATATAAGTACATATATATAACTACTTGCTTTCTAGATTCATATGGTAAATAATGATCCACAGGGTATATAATGCGACATTCAGCTCGACAACGATCAAAAATTAGGTTCGATATATAGTGGAATTATGGACCTCGGTGGACCAGTGGATAGTGCACTGTCCCGCTCATGTCGTAGGCATTACCCTCCTAGAAAAACTAGGTTCTGTCGTAGGATTTGAAATCCTCCCACGTAAAAAAAGTTCTTCAGTGATAAAGGAAAATAAGTTCATCAGGCTTTGACCCGATAGGGTTGTTATGGCCATATAATAATAATATATCCACGGAAAGGAAGTGTATCATCGAAAATAGTTTGTTCCCGTAGGACAGCAGACAGACAGACCCACGGGTGAGACAGATATAAATATGTATATGAAACTACTTCATATCTAGGTCCATATGGTAAATAATCATCCACAGGGTATATCAAAAATTTGGTTCGATATATATTTGAATGAAATAAAGTGTATTTAGTTTAAAATTTAAAAGTTAAGCTGAGTAAGAAGTCGGAAAAGTATGCTTAAGTTGAAAGTGTTTGACTCGTGTCATGCTGGTGCAGCTTGTTGCTAATAGTCAACATACCCCGTTGGTTGCATGCTGTGCAGGGTATGGGGCATAATTGAGGAATGAAATGTTGCGCAGAGAGAAAATAAAAGGGCATTTTCACTGCAGACTGCGTTTGTTTGTTATTAGCGAAGTCGGAGCAGAATATATATACATATATAGTCTGTATTCAAGGATGCGTCAAACATTACTCAACTGGCACATGATTTGTATCCTGCCACAGTTGCTGTTATTATTATTACTGTTGTTGTTGCAGTTGTTGTTGTTGTTGTTGTTGTAGTAGTTGTTGCTATTTTTGTGCAAACTGCAAACGCCTTCAGTCCCTCCCGTCTCCCCCCTGCAGGCGCGACGCTGCTTTATGCATTTCAAACGCTGTCAAAATTGCTGGCACTTAAAACTGACTCGCTTCAAAAGCATTTGACTTTTGCCAATGTTGACAATTTGCATTGCCCGATGCCAACGGCCATAAATTTGACGCCGCCGAGACCCATATACAGTGCGTGCCACGCCCCCTCTGGAAACCCCAACGCATTAGAAGGACGACTGAAGCGCCGCCTGGGCCACAAAGTCAAATCAAAATGGAGTCCGGAGTCCGGAGTCGTCGGCGGCGGCGATGCGCTTTAAAAGCGCGACTGCAAACGAGTCGGAATTTTATAATGTAATACATATATACACATATATAAACGAGTATTACATACATATACATATATATATATATATATATCTGATATACTTACCATACCATTCCATACATATCTATCTGTTCATCTGGTTTGGCCTCAACGACAATGCTTACGCGGCTTTTAGCTAACGGCAATGTCAGCTCGGCATTCCCATATTTACGCGCCATTTTCATTTTCATTTTCCTTTTTTTTCCTTTTTGTCAACAGGAAAATTTTTGAAAATTTACACGAAAACAAACGTGTTTACCCAAAAGTCACATAATTAATATTTGCACAATGTCATAATTGAGCGGAGATATTCCACACTTGTCGGGCATGTCAAGAGTTTTTAATATCGAGAGGCTCCCGGAAATCAGCTGAAAAAAAGGTATGCAACAGGTGGTTGCCGGCGGCGGCGGAGAATCCTTATGAAATATGAACATTGAAGCTTTATTATTGAAAATTCCTAGCATATTTACGGTTCAAAGCATTGTCCATCGCTAGCCACTACTATTTGCCTTCTTTCTGGAAAATCTAGAACTCTGAGCTTGAATGAATCGATCCATTATTTGATTGCATCATAATTGAGGTCAAGAAAAAGATGGTAATCCGAAGGAGCAATATCTGGGCTATACGGCGGATAGGGTAGGACTTGCCAACGAAGTGTTTCCAAGTAAATTTTAACGAACTGACCTACAGGTGGTCGAGCGTTGTCGTGGTACAAAATTACTTTGTCAAATCTATCCGAAAATTGCGGTCGTTTTTCTTGCAAAGCTCAAGCGCATCAATTGTGGTCGGTTCCAACAGCTCATAATAAAAAAAAAACGCCCAGCTGATGCCACCAAATACAGTGTATGAGCTTAGATCCGTGGATATTAGATCTTGGAGTTGATAAAGATGCGTGGTATCCTTACGATTTTCTATCGCCAGTGACCAAAACCATTCCTTTTTTCAGTTCCCAATGATTCGTACAATTCTTGGAGCGTTAGACATGGATCTTCGTCGAGTGACGCCTTCAATTCTTTGTCTTCGAAATTTTATGGAAAACCATTAAAACTATAGAAAACCATTAAAACTAATTCCAACATCTAATAGTTTCCACAGATCTTTAAATTTTTTTAAACCCATAATTAATTTGATTTTGGGCCTCGGTGGTCCAGTGGATAGTGCACTGTCCCGCCAAACAGGAGGTGCGAGTTCGAGTTTCTTCTAGAAAAACTAGGCTGTGGCGTAGGATTTGAAATCCACCCACGTAAAAAAAGTTTTTCACTGAGAGAAGCCAGAAATAAAGGAAAATAGTGCTTCAGGTTTTGACCCGAAAGGGTTGTTATGGCCATATAATAATAATTAATTTGATGTATTTTACAAATCCTGCATGCCCTAGAGGTCGGTCAGACCCATTGGTCATAGCCAGAGTCATCCTGTCTGTCCGCTTGTCAACGTCTGTCGAACAGGATCCTGTCAGTTCCCCACATTTCGCTCCTTTCGCTTGAAATATTGAAGTTGTCAGAATGGATTGGCACATACCAGATTGACATACCATGTTCCATGTTCCATGCTACATGCTCCATGCTCCATGTTCATGGCAAATTTTCGTTGTTGATTACCGACACCCTTTCCGCACCTTGGCTGGGATGAATAATAAAAGTGGTTAAATCAGTTTCCTTCTTTGGGGTTTTCTCCTTCTGTTTCTCTCGCAATTTTCAGGACTGCGAAAATTGAAATGTGGTCAGTTGCCTGTCCGAGGCTCGTTACAAGTGATTGCAGCCGCCTTTTCGGGGTGTTCCGTTCCGTTTCGACCTTCTGGTTTCATTTTGTGGCAATACTTTTTTATTTTTATTTATTTATTTATTATTATTATTATTATTTTTCTTCTTTTTTGCATTCAAATTATGTGAATGTATTTCATTTTCATTTGCGTCTTGCGCTGGCTTTAGATTTGTTGTGGACTTTTGTTGTTTTATGGCTTTGACCATTTGGCAGCTCTGCGGTTTCGGGGCGTTTCTGGAGTGCTGGAGGGCTGTGGAGCAGGGCCAGGGTCAGGATTAGGGGCCCGCAGCGGTCTGGGGCTGTGGGGTGCGGGCTGCGTGCCTGGCAAACATTTTCAACAGGATTTTCGAATGTTTTGGCAACTGCACTCAATTTTTATTACCTCGCACTCGGAATGGGCCTGCGTAATATGATCTAAAGGGAGAGGCATCTGGATTATGCCATAAGGGGGGAAGCTTGCAGTTGGGCGGGGGGACTCTACGCCCAACTCCCACCTCCCTCTGCCGCCACAAAGTTGGCTAATGCTTTTTGCATAGACCTAGGCAACTAGTGACCACATTTTATATCTCCCTCGGTTCTACCTACTGTTCACAGTTATTAATATGCCCTTGCGAAGGGTCCTACCGAACTTGCGTTGAGCTTAAAATTTCAAATTTTTCGCTTGAGTATGTGTAGATTGACTTTTCTGAGGATTTATTCAAAATTTTACGTCTCATAGGTCTCTAGATGTCCATCCCGTTGCGCTTTCTTCACCGGATTAACTGAATATACAACCCCACCATGTGCTCTTTCCGATATTTTCCCAGAAAGCCTTTCTCTGCATCAATGGATTTTATTGACCTCATCAAATGATTGTGAATAGAAATAAACATTCCGATATTGAAAAGAAAATCGGAGAAATTGTAATCGTTTTCGAAGTGTATAAATTGTATTGTCACTGACAGGATTTGAGCTTGTGGCTCTATTGGATCTTATTATTATATGGCCATAACAACCCTTTCGGGTCAAAACCTGAAGCCCTATTTTTCCTCTATTTCTGCTTCCTTCA
>JBANCY010000416.1:0-34924 GCA_037040045.1 Phorticella flavipennis | reverse complement strand
ACTAGGAGGGTCAAGTCAAATGACCTGAGCAGGAATCGAACCTACGTCTCTTTGTTTGGCAAGCCAGTGCGCTATGCTCTGGGCTACCGAGTTCAAAATACATTTCAAAATACATGTGTTGAAAATCTTCTTTTAAATCGAAAAATTACACCTGTTATTACATTTTTTTGATTTGCTGGGGAGGTGGCGTGTTTTCGGCCACTTCTTATAACTTCGGTGTTTATGATCGGATCGTTCTGAAATTTTCTGGAATCGCTTATGACATTATTATGAATACATCTTATAGAATTATAGAAAAATATTATGATAAGGATTGTAGAAATTATAAGCACTTATTGAATTTGGAGGGGACAAAATAAGGATGGAAAAAAATGTTTGATGCAACTTTGTGTATGGGGTTTATAAGCACTTACATACCAAATTTGATGACTCTAGCATAAAATGTGTAGCTGTTACATACATTTCGGCACTTTCCGGGAAAATGGAGGGTGTATCAAAATTTTTGGAAATTCCATTCTGCAGTTTCTAATCATGACCCTATTTACCGAATTAGGTGTCGATAGCTCTATAAATGCCAAAGTTCTTGCAATTTTATCGGAAATCTTTTTTCGATTATCGGTCGAAGGGGGCGTGGCATCTGAAATTTGAAACAAACTCGTATTGCGTATGCTATACACGGATATTCATGAAAAGTTTAAGCTTTAAACTTTAAAGTATGTAACTTTTGTAGTTTCCGAGATCGGCGCGTTCATACAGACGGACAGACGGAACGGACGGACAGACGGACATGGTTAAATCGACTCGGCTATTGATGCTGATCAAGAATATATATACTTTACGTCTCCTTCTTCATGTTACATTAATTTGCACGAACTTATACCCTTCATACCAGGGGCCTCAGTGGATCAGTGGATAGCGCACTGTTCCGCCAAGCAAGAGGTGCGAGTTCGAGTCCCGCTCATGTATAAATCAACTAGGATGTGGCGTAGGACTTGAAATCTACCCACGTCACAAATGTTCTTCAGTGAAGTATGCTGAAATAAAGACAAATAGTGCTTCAGGCTTTAATCGGATGGGGTTGTTATGGCCATATAATAATAATAATAATATACCCTTCATACCAATTTTCATTTGGGATCAGAGTGGAAGTTACATGATAAAGAAGTGTTCGAAAATGGTGGTGCTGAAAATGGATTATGTTATCTGACTGTTGGGAAACACGAACTTTGGCATGTTGGTCCGCTTATATGTTGTTATGATGTTATAGTCGGATCTTATGTCTTATTTCTTTGCGTTAAATTGTAGTACTTGTACTCCCTGGGACAACCAGCGCATAATGCCACAATGTCTGCCACGCCTTCTTCTGCCTTTTACACACTTTTGCACAACTTATTATATAATGAATGAATAGGTGTATGCAGGGGGTAATGGGTCGGCGGTAGACATAACGTTGACTTTGGCGCAGACTGCTTTGGCTTTGTAAGGATGTCCGGCGTGTGTGTGTGTGTGTGTGCCTGGAAGCCTGTGTATTTGCATATGTATATATATTTTATTACAGTATCACGACAAACGTAGTTATAATAGATGCATTTTATTATATTTGAAAAGAAATTAAAGAAAGAAAGATGTATGAAAGCGCTGGTCGAGTGAGTTCGACTATGGGATACCCTGATCCCAGTTGTGCAATATAGTTATAGTCGCATAATGCCATCGAATATTATCGAATATTACGTAGTGAACGTGAGTTATTTATGAACGCATTCCAGAATATGCACATTGAATAATTTAAAATCAGAAATTTTCACCTATTTGTCAAATGGGATCTGGGGTATTCATACAGACAGTCTTTCTAAGAGCGCTTTCGTTGATGTAAACGGTATGAAGGCACTCTGTGAACTGACATTGGAAACGCCTTGGAGTAGGCGCGTGCTAAGCGATTAATGGCTTTGCTAAAGGTTAATGCACTCAAAATGAGGTCTAGTTGGTTGAAAGCGTAGTCGATGTGAGGTCGGGAAAGATGATGGGAGTGATTCGTTGAGTGTTGTGCTAGGTACTTCTATGAGAGCTCTTTCAACTTGACAACATTTCACATTTCAAGGAACCCAGCAAGATTTACATGCAAATCTGAATATAGCCAATTTGAAGAGCCTTCCGTTACCCCTGTTTAACGATTGTCCTCGCGATATGTTCCGAACGATATGTCAGTATTCTGGAGCTAATAATGCGAACTCGAACCGTATTTTAATGATTTTTGAACAACTTTTTATTTCACGATTGATAATCTAATTAGTCTGACAATGTGTCGATGACTTTTATTGTATTATGATGATTTGGTGTTTGATCCACCCAAGCGTTTTTTCAGCACGCGCAATCGGGAGTATATGATGTCCCAATCCAAATAGGCACCCACAATATAACGAGAATTGTCCGCGGTGTCGTCGTACCCGGTGCGACCATGCAAAAGCCGCAGGTTATTGAAGGTTAACACGTCGCCCGGCTGGGTCTTGAAAGTATGCGCGTCCTCCCGAGCCATTTTGACAAAGCGGGCATATGACTCGTACCATGGAATCACTTGCTCCAAGGGCACATTAAAGTGACTGTCGCGTTGGGGTACACTGTGATTTATCCGAGTGTAGGTGCCATTCGCATCTCGACTGTAAATGGGCCAGGAAATATTTATTAAGCGGAATACGGATGACGGCATGTGGCCAACTTACCAGATTACGGGAGCACGCCAAATGTTGTGAAATTCCCGTCCATCTTCGCTTCCGATGTCATTCCAATCGACGGGTGTTCGGCACAAGCGCTCAAAATCCTGCGGATGCTCCTGACGGAGTCTGTCGGCGATATGGAAAGCATCCACGAGTAAGTTGCCGCCTCCGCTGGAATTCGTTTGCACCAGGCAGTGCAAGATGTTCACACTCGGTTTGTATTCATAATAGGGCAGATCCGTGTGCAATGGCAGTGGTAGGGACAAGTAGGCATAGTTCTTAGCTCCCGGCTTGGCCTGCACAATGAACTCCTCGCCGTAGGTGGTACGTCGAATGAAGCCCACGCGCTCTGCCAGCCTACGCACAACGCCCTTGTCCAGGGGAGCACCTGTCAGAAGTGCTACCCCATAGACAGCAAGGGCTTGTAACCATTGCTCCAACATGGCGTCCTCAGCCATCACCTGCTCAAAGTTGAAGCGGTGCGCGATCTGCTCAAACTGGGCGCCTGACCAGTGTTCCGTGGGTGGTCGGTAGAACTCATTCAAGTAGTTCGTTTGCCAATTCTTGTCAAATCTGTGTGCCTCAAGCCAACCAAGCTCGTAGCTGCTCTCATGGGAATCGCTCCAACTCACCTTAAGCTCTTGCTTCTCGGCGTCCACATGCAGATTCACTGGCCGCACGCTTACATCAAATTTTTCCCAATCCACTTGGCGTGACTGCGAGCTGCTATGAAAGCAGTCCGGGCAGCGACAATTGTCGCGGAGCCAAACTCCGGGAAAGGTCATTGCCGGAGTGGAAGAGATGTTCGAGGCGCTCGCAGCATCTCCAGCCGCTCGTGGCTCTACCTCGATATAGGCATCTTTCACTATCCGCGCACTCAGATGACGACTTATCAAAGGAGTCGCCAGCGATTGGGCCCGTCGTACACCCTGCAACCACATGTCACTTTCTCAAGCCTCGAAACCGCAATGACTGACTAAATACTGAATACGCCGGAGAGCAGCTAACAAGTGAAACGCGCGGACGGCGGATGATCACACAATCGACTGTTGAATTTTGAGCAAATGTAAAAGTGAAATCGACAGATGCTGGCTTATCTTATCAACAGACGGCCGACGACGACGGGTTCGGTTGGACTTTGCCTGCCACCTCATGTAAAACTAAGACTTTCTGGTTTCGAATACTGTACGAAGCTTCTACGTAAACTGTATTGCTGTGACACTTCGCACAGATAGTTCAGTAATAAACCATTACTTTGGGTCTGTTAAAGGCTGTTCCATCAATTAGTTTCAATAGAAATTCGACGTCTTTCTGCGACTATTTGCTTCAGCACCATTGATGAACTCGTTCATCTTAAGGTTCCATATGTGTTTGCTGACGTAGAGACAGTCAGGCACAGATAAGCAATCTTCCATCAAGTATGTACATATATACATACATGTATAGAACTACATTGAGAAAATCTCATGAAAATTGAGAAAATAAAAGTTTTTTTTACTCAATAACACTTTTGTAAACCATAACCTCATTGACTTAGAAACGTTTGAAAACCTTGTTTCCAATTGAAAATCGGTATGTATGGTATATTAACTTTCACGAACGACAAGACAAGTCTATTTTGTGAACGATTTTAATTTAACGACTAAATTAACAAAATCGATACATAACCCTTATAAGCTATGTGGAACAGTTACAAGAGTTCTATGAATTGGAGCGATGCACCTGCACTTGGCGTGTGCAGGAAGTTAGGCAGACGCACAGTGTGCAGATTCAGTTTTTTGGTCTGTTCACATTTCCGTTCTTTATGCGGTAACAATTAGCTTTTGCCCTGTTCACTTGTATTCGCAAGTCGGGGTCGTGTGCCTCCTGCTTGCAGACTACAGATGGGCACGGGCCGTGTCGTGTCTGGGACCCAACTAGACTCTGCAGAGCTCTGTCGAGATATTCGTGTCGGGCCAGGCCGATGGGTATATATTTCAGCTAGGGGCCTCAGTGGATCAGTGGATAGCGCAGCAAAAGGCTGTGGGTTCGAGTCACACTCATTTCGATAGCATGACCCTCCTAGAAAAACGATTGAAATACGATTTGAAATCCACCCACGTAAGGAAAGATCTTCAGTAAATCAGAAATAATGTTTCAGGCTGTGACTGGAAAGTGTGGTTATGGCTATATAATAATAATAATAATTAATAAAGTCGGAGGTTCAAATCATCATTGGATCAAAAGTCATTGTCATAGACTCGTTGGGATCGTGTATCCTGTTTCGCACAGTGGAAATTTGTTGTTGAACTGAGCCAAACTCCTAATTCTTTGAGATTCCATAAGAGACTTCGGATCCGGAATCCAATACACAGATTTAAATTTTATTTGAATTTAAGCTTTATTGTGTATTATGCACCTTTTCTAAAGTTAAATAAATAAATAATAATAATAGAATAAAGGCAAATACTGCTTTAGGATGTGACCCGATGGGGTTGTTATGGCCGATATTTCTTTTGTATTCTATTGTATATATATTAGTAAGAAGTATAGTCACACTAAAGGGGCTTCACTGGACCAGAGGATAGCGCACTCTCCCGCCAAACAAGAGGTGCGAGTTCCAGTCCCGCTCATGTCAATGAGCCCTCGTAGAAAAACTAGGCTGTGGCGTAGGATTCGAAATCCATCCACGTAAAAATAAAGTTCTTCAGTGAAGGAAGCAGAAATAAAGGAAAATAATACTTCAGGTTTTGACCCGAAAGGATTGTTATGGCCATATAATAATAATAATAATGGGGTCCTGAAGGGTGAAGGTGAACTATTTGCTATAATGCATACATGATAAATAAGTACTTACCCTCAAAAATCCATATATTATTTCTTTTATAATCATACAGAAGAATATTAAACCATATTGGACTCGGAATTTGATTAAACTTTGTGTTTTATTTGCTTGGTTTGTTTTTTTACTCTTTCAAGTACACATAAATAAATACTATTTACTATATGTATATTTATAACTTGTTTTTGGGTTCTATTTGATATCGTATTGCATGTCTGGATATGCATGTCTATGTCTTCACTTGTTTTTGGGTCTCTATGTGTGGATCTGCGAAATTTGTTTAATTATTTATTGTTATTAAAAATTAGATTTCTTTGTGAGTGTGTGTTTTATAAGGTAAATACGAACTACAATACTATATTATCAGACAATGGGATTTAGTTGTGGTGTTCTGTCTTTGAATGGGCGTGTTGGCTTCTTCATTCACTTTGTAACACACAAATTTTAGGTGTTTATTTATGTGGCTTTCACTTTTTGAGTATTTACAAAAAATCTAAATCTAGAAAAAAATTGCTTTTTGTTAGGTTTGCTTGTTTTTTTTTTTTTTTTTTTGCCTTTTTAATTTATCGGTTTTACTCTCGGTTATAAGTAGTACGTATGTATGTATAAATATGTACTGGAATATGTATGTATATGCATTTAAATCGTGCTCGAGTTATTATATTAAATTTACTTCATTTCGCCACACACGAATATATATTAAATTTATAATTTATAATTTATAATTAGCGATTAAACTCTTAAAAAATTAAGAAAAAAAAACGTATGTATATTATTATATATTAAGCCTTGGCAACGCTGCGTCTATATGTTGGATATGTGTGGTTACTTCAGTTACAGACATAGAGAAGGAGGAGGCAAACATGGATACGGGCAACACACGATTTTCCCCCGAAGACCACAGAATATGGCCAAATGTGCTGTCGGATGGGACTCAGGAAACAAGCTGAAGCTCTGAATGTAATTGTTAGACTTTTGATGTATCTTAGGTATACCTTATGTGAAGAAGAAAGTCTAAAATGCGCTGAAGATGGCAGCTGGATGACAGGCCCCCAAAAGTTATCCCATGAATGATTAGGTGGAGAATGGAAATCAATTGAGCCATGTCCATTTTGTATGTCCTGAATCTTCCGAATGAAACTTGAAACACTGTCTTCTGCAGTAAATATGCTGCAGATTGCTTGGAACCGGCCGTATCGGGCAACAATATCATATTGCTGCTATACACGTAAGATTCGGTTTTGGTCATATTTCCCATGTTTTTCAAGCATATAGATTGAAATTATGGGGACCTCGGTGGACCAGTGGATAGCGCACTGTCCCTTCAAAGAAGAGGAAAGGGTTCGAGTCCCGCTCATGTCGATAGGCATGATCCTCCTAGAAAAGCTAGGGTGTGGCGTAGGATTTGAAATCCACCCACGTAAAAAAAAGGAGAAGGAAGCAGAAATGAAGGAAAAAAGTGCTTTAGGCTTTGAACACTATATAATATAGCTGTCATACAAATAAAATTGGATAGACTACTGGGATAGCTGCGATCAAATAAGCAGCTGTGGACAATTCTATTCGTATAAACAAGGCCTGAATCTTCAGTGTGCCAAGGATAATCCTTTCTCCGTCTTCTGTGGATGAATCTGATGAGTTGCCTCTGTGTCCGGTGTTTGCTTTTACTCATTTAACTTGTTATACAATAATCGTTATTGAATTCAATTATAAACCAATTCGACAACAATAAAAAATTCCATCTGCCTCTGTGGTTTTGGCTATGCGCGAAATTCTTGTGTGCTTCACATATATCGATATATCTATAACTTAATGATAAGATTAAACAATAATATTAAGTAATATTTTGCGAATAATTGAAAGTAATTTATCGGCATGGCATTTAAACTAATGACTAATTTGGTTATGTTTGTGTTTCAGTTTAAGTACTTTTAAGGGATTTTCTTTCAGCGGAAACGGAAGTCAATTTGTCGGCTTGGGTTATTTAAATCTTAGCTATGTGTGCCAAATGTTGCATTGTATAATGGAGTATACCTGTGTGTGTGTGCGTGTGTGAGTGTATGTGTGTGAGTGTGTGTGTGTGTGTGGGTGTACGACTGAGCCTGATATTGTTGGCTCACATCTCGATTTATATGCAAATAGTGGCCAGAACTTATTTGAAATACATATATGAGGCCCCAACTCTTTTATGGGATTGCTTCAGTGCGACAAAAAAATGGTCCATACATATATAAATTAATATGAGTTTTCATGATAGCCGACGAGACACGCCCTCTGCTTCTGGTAAATCAATTAACGTAAAATCTAATTTGAATATGCATGAGGCCCACCGCAGTCGCAACCAATTCGCAATTGAATTTCGAGAAATATTTATGCTCTTTCGGAGAAAATAGTATATACACTTTGTACTGAAACTTGTAACGCCTAGAACAATGAGTCGTATAACCCCAAAAGTATCCTGGGGATTGTCTATGTATGTAGTGTTCCACAAAGGCCTGCAACCAAAGGCATGTCGGATAAAGTCAGCGGGCTCCTGGACACCCTCGCTACCGCCCAAGGTAGCTCAGCTCAGACATCGTGACCTAAGTGGATACTATAATATTATATTCTAGAAGAGTAAGGGGTTATTAATCCCAGAAGAGAATAGATTTCCAAGATGGCAAGCCAACTAACAGATCGAACAGTGTGGGCCATGTTAATGGGAAGGGCTTTATATTGATGGGAGCGAACATCTATCGACGGTTCCTGCAATGCAGCCACTTTCTTTGGCCATTCACACCGCCACCTAATGGTCGAAGCTTAACGGTAACAACCCACTACAGGATCAAAGTTCCTCACGCGGAATAAGAAACCCTTAACATCCAGGAGAGCAGCTATGGCAGAGCCAGTTCCCTCCAAGACAAAGTTTACTACTCAGTTCAAGGGCTTACTCGGTGAGTACTTACTCGATATGGTTACTCACCATATGCCTCAAGCGACAAATTTCCCTTGGCGTTTCTCAAACAAAACACGTATTAACTCGTCAGGAGTGACTGTGAGTAAAGGTCCAATAATACGAATGTTGGCCCTAGACTTGCGTTTCCCAAATCTAGCTAACCAAATTTATCATTCTCCACAATTTTCTTTGCACCGGCTATGGGAGAGATGCGAATAATAGCCCAAGCACTCCTCTCGTGTACGCGGATATACAGGGATAGACCAACCTCCTCCAGTACCTTCGTGGTCTTAGCGTCGCATTACTGTGCACGACCGAGGTGCAACACTCAATTGGTCCAGGTATTCCCGAGGTATTGCCGACATGGGACCCTTCTGGACGCGGCCATCGGCGGAAGACCCCACGCACAACCCCCCTACCCACCTGTGCACTACTCACACGCCAAGGAACACAATCATACGTCACGAATTCGTGGCTTCCGAACCGCTCTCGCAGAACGCCACATGCAATACGTCGATTACCTGGGATGGCCTTCGATCAGCTATATACATGATGGCGTCCAGCGATCCACACAAACTGCTGGAGTCGGAAGCACCCATAGCCCGTGGAACCGGATTCACAGGGAAGTACTCATACCACTCTTGGAGCACCCCGCTACATACTCTATGAGGATGTCCAAATACACTTGAGAAGCTTGATGCCACGCCCCCGTCGAAAATCCAAAAGATGTGATAACAGATGTAATCAATGTGGAGGCCGGCTAACGTAGCGCCGACTTCAGCGCAGGTTGCCTAAGGGTACAAGTATGTGTGTGTAACTGTTATATGAGATTGTAACTGGGATTAGGCTATCCCACATCTCGACTTTTCTCACCCGCTTACGTGTAGGAATATTAGGAGCGCGTGATTAGCGAATGAAATGAGAAATATAAGGAGAAATAGCCCAGTATTTCTTTATGGCTGCCCGATACGCTGCCCTCAACTGAGGTGGTTCATAGTGCAGTGAGTGAATTGCAGCCAGTTGATAACTTCGTTTAACAGGATTTGGAGAATGAGACACATACACATATCCGATATGAGGAAGGATACCATTTGAATATAGAGTATTTTCATTGATTGAGTAGAAATCGAGGTACCTATTGTGCAGGAGTATTGCCTTCCAATAATGAGGGACACGCATGTCTCTCTGGCGGAACAGAGGTCTAGTCTAATTATCCAGCCCCCTCCGGGTTTCTAGGTACACGCATACACTGGCAAATCTCTGCTTAAAGGCCGCAGTATGTTAATTGACCAGTTGTCCACTCGACGACTACTGGTTCGGCTGTCCGGCTGATCGGCCGTCCGAGTGATGCATGCGGTGCCGCTGCCCCATATTGATTTATAATATATCATGGTCAGGGTCGCCGCCAACTGTGAGTGGCACACGGCAATGGGGCAGTGACAAAAGCCCGTGCAGGAGAGCGGGGAGCCGCGTAGGGTTGGACAGGTTGGACCTGCAGCAGGGCACGGAGGCAGGGGCAGAGGCTGGGGCAGAGGCTGGCGCAGAGGCAGGCGACTCTTGTGCAGAACATGAAAATAAATTAAGGCATTTATCAAGTTCAACAGTCGCTGTCATAAATCATGTTACACACTGCGCTCGAACATTTTTAATCCGCAGCCCCCGCTTAAATAAATCCAAATAATACTCTATAAAAATGTAACTGTGTAAATGTGTTCTGGAGAGGTGGGGCAGGGGGTCCGGAACACATGGAACCATCCTCATATCTTCCATTCCGCCGTCCCTTGTTGTGGAAGCTTCAATTTGCTTTACGTGTTCTGCGTTGTTCTTGATTATTTTTGCTTTGTCAACGGAGCAATTCATGACAAGTTTCTGAACAAGAACCCTTGTGAACCTGCTCTGCTCACTATATCTAACCATCCCGGCAACCGTTCAAAACAAGATGAACGATGCGACGGACCCACGGACCCACGGACCCACTGCCTTCCCGCCGCATCGTTAATGTGCTTTTATCTTAAATTGGACTGATTTGCATGCATAACTCACATTAAAATTAATAAAAATGAAAAAATTGATTGAAAATTGATTTTATGACTGGCGGCATATTGATTCTAAGGATATTATCATTGCTGGTTTTTATACTCTTTTCGAGCAAAACGGTATACTCACTTTGTGCTGAGGCATGTTAACCCGAAAAGTTAGCTTTAGATGGTTAGGTAAGGAAATATACCTCTGTTTTTATACCTTGATCCCATTTTTTTAAATGGGAAATAATGATTTTCTGGAATGTATGTTGAGACAACATAAAGTACATATACTCCCAATCGGCATCAACAGTCGAGTCGATATACCCATGTAAATAAATACAGAAGTTATTCGCAAAAGAATGCAAAAAACGTAACGATGATAAGGGTATAAGTCAGAATTAGCGTATTATGAAGTTTGAACTGGTTTTCACGACTGGGGTCAGGGTACTTCGCAGTCGAAAACTCTCTCCTACAACTCTCTATTTAGATATCGTAATAGAACTTCGATAAAGCTTTCTTTTATCACTATTCATCACATTTTCCGGGTTATTATTATACACAATATTTCAATATAATCAGGTGTTAAGAACGGAAATTATGCTTCCTGGCATTGCGACGGATGGAGTATTCCGTTAATTCTTATTAGTTGGGAAGTTTGTATGACATTTGGGTCAGTTTTTAGTTTCAACAAGTTTGTTTTCAATACTCTTGGCTCCAATATATATCCCTTTAATATAGTAGAGCTTTATAATGTTTATCACGCTGTAAGGAATATATAAATAAATTGATATTCGGACCCCATTTGCGTTGAGTGGAAGATAATGCTTCCATGTTAAAATAGTTCTTGTTCATTAACAAGTTGTTAAATTAACTAACTGCCAGTCGTCCATTGAATCAGTAATTAGAGCATAGTTGCTAAGCATTGCGCAGTAATTAGCTTTCGATCAGATAAGATGTAATGACAAAGCACTTAAAACAAAACCACGCGCTACAGTAGAGAATGCTCGACTGCAAGATACCTTGACCCGACGATACCCGATGAGGTCTGCTTGACGTTTGCATTTCTTTCGTGAATAACTTCTGTTTGTATTTCCAAAAGCCGAATTAAAATGTTCTAGATATTATGTTGTAGAATACGTATTTGAAAGAGTTGGACAAATTTGTTTTGAAAGTTTCAGGATAGTTTCATAAATATCTAAATTTTGATTAGGAATTGCACATTTTATTTAGTTATTCTGTTGTCTTTTCTTGAAATTTATAATGCTTATATCTCAAATTTGCTGGCTTTACAATGATTTACCATATGTTAAGTCGATTTCAAAGGACCCCTAGTCTATAAAGATTGTATACCTATACTGAAACATGAAAATAATTTTTTAGTCGTGGACGTGACATTCTCAAATAGGCAAATAGGGATGCGACCTGTGTGCCAAGTCTGAAATCTATCGCTCTTTAACCTCTGAGACAGACGAACGAACAGAGATGAGGACATGAGAATAGACAGAAACATGGATAAATCGGCTCGGTTGTTAACAAAATGGGTATGTCCGGGTATATACGACTCCTGAATCTGTCCCCAATTAAGTTACTGGACTGTCATAGAAGTTGTTCAAATTAATTGTTTTAATTCTATAGTTTAACTATTTTAGGGTTTCAGGTGAATGAAACTGTGACTATTTAACTATATTTCGACACTACTTCCCACTTAACTTTTCGTACAAAATACTATATATTTTACCCTTTTGCACACACTTCTTCCGCCGATTCACACACACGCACACACACACGCTCACACAGTTACACACACATCGACTTCCATTTGGCCTGAGTTGTGTTGTGCAGTGTAGTGTGAGTATTGTAGACTAGAATTGCGCTGAGGAGATTCTCTAGACGATATCGAATATATTTTCATAGCTATTTAGGTTGTGACTCCGCTTTTTGTGATTTTAAGTTGGGGGACTTTGATATTAATTATAGGAAGATGCCGAAAAAAGTTAGAAACTTGAGTAAACTGTACAATTTATACAAAAACCGATACCTAGCCAAGTGAATGAAATTGAAATCCGCTCTGACATATTCCGTTTCCGGTTCGATTCAACTGCATTTTCGCGCCCGCCGCTGGAAACGTTTCATGCGTAACGACCACTCATCCTTCCACTCAAGCACCACAGAACTGAGCCCAATGGCCAGGTACCCCGGCGCTGCCTCCGAATCGCGTCCGAGTATTAGATATGATCTGTGACAGGTAAAAACGTGAAAACAATTAGTAAACGTGAAAGAAACGCACTTTGGAGGGCTTTGAATACTCACTTGTTCAGCTTGATCTTTGGACACTGACATTCAATGCTCTTGCGTGGAACTAATAGCATCATGTTGCCGCGTCCCAGAAGAGAGCTGGTGGTGCCCGACATGGGATTGCGCTTGAATATTGTCTGTATGTTGATTTCGAACTTGTAAATCTCATTCTGTCGTTCGATCGAAAACTTCTCGGTGCTGATATCCTGGGATGCACGATCATGGCCGATTACCTTGGCCAACAGAGCTACGAATGTGGTAAATAAAATTGATAAATTCCTAACGGAGAGTGGACAATTATTAAAAGATTTCACGTACCGTAGTCTTCCATACAAAACTTGTTCAGATTAAGTTTTTTAGGACTGGCCTTGCATTTGCCGCAATCTGTGATATATAAAATCATCATTTAAGATATAATTATTGATGGGTTTGACTTTAGCGTTACTTACACTTTCTCATCTCCTCAGCCTGTGTACCGCCTCCATCTTTGTAGTCGCCAGCGCCTCCGCCGGCGGCGCTTTCAGCTTGGATCATATTTGCATTCGTCGGCACCTCTGCAAAATACAAGGGAATTGGGGTGAGTGCTAGGGGCAGTGGTTGGGGAAGGGTGAGCGGAGGAGCTAGGAGGACACTTACTTATGCAGGGCGCCACATGGGAGCGCGTCTGTTGATAACCTCGTGCACAGCGGTTACAGGTGAGGCCAGTGACGCCTTCCTTGCAGGGGCACTGGCCACTCAGATGATTGCACGTCTTGCCAGTCGATCCCACGGGATGACAGTCACACCCTGCCACCATTTAGTAACGTCATACAGACACACACGAGCGGGGAGATAGGGGTTTAATTGTAAAGAAAAAATAGCGCTCGTTATTAATTAGTCCGGGAGCTTCTTGGTAATTGGCGCCACCTCACTGGGGCCTGTAAAAGGACGTGGAGCTACACTTACGTTTGCAGACTTTGCGGTGATTAGGGGGCTTCGTTGCATCTCTATAGTAGCCTTCCCGACAATAATGACAATAGCGTCCGGTTGTATCATGCTGACAATTGTAACAAACTCCGCCGGACACACGACCAGAGAGCTTATACAGCTCCAGATTGAAACGACATCGTCGCGCATGTCCATTGCATTGGCACACTGAAATAAGAATAAAGAATTCCGGTCATTTGTGTATTAAGAGAAACAGCAAAGATTCTCCAGCTCTACGTGGAAGAATTATATGTATAATTTTCGCTCTAACAGGGCCTCGGTGGACCAGTGGATAGCGCACTATCACTATCATGAGGTGCAAGTTCGAGACCCGAGACAACGAAACTAGGTTGTGGCGTAGGATTTGAAATCCACCCACGTAAAAAAGATCTTCAGTGAAGGAAGCAGAAAAAGGGAAAAAAGTGCTTAATTTTGACCCGATAGGGTTGTTATGGCCATATAATAATAATAAAAAGCTTCTCCCTCTGCTTTCAATTCAGTTCTTTGAAAGAAATATATTTGATAAATATTTATTACAAGGCAGAATAATTTATATGGGAATTTCCATAACTATAACAATTAATTAAGCTGGTAATTAATATTTATAACTAAAGTTCCAAAAGTTTTCCACAGGCTGATGATGAGTGTCTCTGTTTCTTAAGTTAAGATTATGCCCACGTTTTGATTGATGGAACTAAAATCGACCCAACGAATACAATGCGCACGATGTGGTTGGGCATATGACTGCTGGGAGTTATCTCCAGCGGAGCTCCCGTCTCTATATACCATACACACGCATGAACGCCCGCTTTGTGAATCCCATTGCTGGCCCAGTAGGAGAAGGGGTAACGGATGGCACATGGCACATGGGAGAGCTGGAAGTGTCCGTTGAATGGTTTTTAGCTCGGGCTTAGCTCAATGTATTTATGGGCTGGCTTCTGCTCCACACTTTTCATATCTTCTGTCTGCATCATTGACTAGGTCGTGCCGACGACAACAATAAAAATGAAGATGCCGAGGAATGTTTTGTACATCGGGCGGCCGTTGTCCAACGACAATGCAATGTCCTCAAAACAATAAGGGGCTTCAGGAGTATCCGAACATCCGTCAAATAATGTTATCCTGCCAACAGGCACTTTCGAGCACAATTTCTCCCTCGCGCCTGCAGCAGACCCTCCTGTAGCAATGTTATAATCACAATGTTTCATATACCATTAGCCGGCTTTATAACACATTGCTGAAATCGGATGTGAATATATTGAACCCATTATCGGCCAAGTTGGAAAAATTGATCGAATATCGACACAAACACAGACTGAAATATGATACTTAAGCATCACTCGACAAAACTAGTGAAAAGCTTTTAAATTAAAAGTCTCTAAATGAACGATTCAAGTTTGTATCATAAATTTTCTACCAATAAGATAGTCTATATAATATACTGGTTTTGTTCTAATGCATGTGGGGCCTCAGTGGACCAGTGGATAGCTGACAGGCCCACCAAACAAGAGGTGCGAGTTCGAGTCCCGCTCATGTCGACATGACATGGATTGATTACAATCCAACCATGTAAAAATTTCTTCAATGAAAGAACAAGAAAGAGAGGGAAAACAATGCTTCAGGCTTTGACCCGATAGGGTTCTTATAGCCATATAAAAATAATAATAATGCATGTATTAGAGATTTCACAATTCTTTATCAGCAGTAATTTTAAAATCGATATATTTCATAACAAGGGGATTCGGAGGACCAGTGCAAAGCAGACTGGGTTCGATTCCCACTTATGCTGATAGACATGGCCCCACTCGAAAAACTAGGTTGTGGCGTAGGATTTGTAAAAGTTCTTTAGTGAAGGAAGCAAAAAAAAAAAGGAAAATAGTGCTTCAGGATTTGACCCGGCAGTGTTGTTATTTCATAACATCGTAGCCAAGTGAGCCCATTTTCGGGCACATCTGCATCAAAAAACGTTCTTGTATTTTTTTTTTAAATGGGTTCAGGCTATAAAAAAGTATTTAAACACAAAGTTTTCTTTTCTCGACACATAAAAGCATGCTTGGATAAGCCGGGAGACCACTCAACACATTGGCCCATTACTCATTTACTAGTCAAAAGTTATGGCGAACAGCCTAAGATTTTGGCGAAAGATTCGGCATCTCACATTTTTCGTAGCGAATTTCTCCCAAAGGCATCTGCTCCTTCTACAACCACTCCATACCACTCGCATATCCCAAGCCCACAACTCGCATCTGGCAGCAGATTTTCTTATACGACTTTCGTGGCGAAAACAAATAAATTTACGGATGGACGAGAAAAAAGTTCATAATTTTTCGGCCTTTTAATTAAAAGCCAAGGCAGTTCGCAGCCAAAGTGTGAGAAAAAACGCATGAAAAAGGTGTAAAAGAAAATAAAACCAGAAAAACATGTGAAAATCATTTGACTCTATGCAGAAAAATGCGAAAGTCGAGTTTCACCCATAGACCGTGGCTATTGATAAATATGACTCTGCAGGCCTCTGCGAACCTCTGTTGTTGTAAACGGCACAGAAATTATCGCTGGAACAACATAGACGGAACCTTTAATTGGGAGTAATTGCTAAGAGATACCCTAAAACACTCAAGCATATAGTCATTTGTAAAAGAATGTAGAAGATCACATATCGGATCTGCGGCTGACTTCAGTATTTATTACTGTAGTGCGCAAACTGGGACCAGGGTATCTCGTGGTCGAGCTCTCGATTGGAGCTTTCTTACTTGTTTTACTCTTTTCAAAGAAAATTGTAGATTCACTTTGACCGATACTATTGCACTGAAGGAATACTTGTGCATTAAAGGAAAAGTTGTTAATTCCCGGAAAAAAATGATTTGTTTTTTATAAAAATTTATTGATTTTTGCTTTTTGAAATCATTTATAATGTTAACTTTTTGATTTTCTTTATTATTTTACGATGAACCGAACTTCAATCAAATTATATAGATTTATGGCTTCGTTATAATAGTAGTGAGCCCGTAATCGCACGGTCCGCGGTTCGGATCCGCGCAGGGATGATTACAATTTGACTTAGAATTTTTTTCTTTAAATTAAATTATTTATAGAGTTTGCAAAAGTCTCTAATATCCAATTTGGGCGCTGAACTTGGATAAAGAGTATGAAATCATCGGTGGGTCGAAGATAATCCTTCTTAACATTCCAAAAAAAAACATTAATCACGAATTGGCATGCTGATTTGAGCTCCTCAAATCTCAATCAATAAATATTTGAAACTCTATGTAGCAGATGAAGTCGTTTTAAATCGTTTTATATCTATTGATCTATTAGTGACCTGGACCAGAAATGTAAATAACAGCCCTCGGATAAACGTTCAACGTCAATTTCAATCAAAATATATGAGATATGAAATTATCCCAATCAACTCTAGCGATGCATCAGGAGTCAACCAGACAGACTTGCTGACACCGTCAAGCCATGTGTCAACCAGGCATGCCCATAGACCCAGCCGACGTGCTTGGCCCAAAGATTTCAAGTGTGTTGCCAAGCATAATTATACCCTGATTCCATTTGATAGGAAATAAGGGTATAATAGTTTTGTTGGAATGTATGTAAAAGGCAGAAGGCAGGATTACCGGATTGTAACGGTATTCCTAGGGAGCCTCGGTGGATCAGTGGATAGCACACCGTCCTACCAACACAAGAGGTGCGAGTTCAAGTCCCGCTCACGTCGATTGGCATGACCCTCCTAGAAAAACTAGGTTGTGGCGTAGGACTTGAAATCCACCCACTTAAAAAAATGTTCTTCAGTGAAGGAAGCAGAAAGAGAGGGAAAACAATGCTTCAGGCTGTGACCCAATGGGGTTGTCATCGCCATATAATAATAATAATAACGGTATTCCCAGACTGGAATGAGGGTATCTCACTGTCGACCACTCTCGACTGCAGCACCCTGTCTTGTTTTATTTATTTTCGATTTTATTGGCCACATTCTGCATTAGCTTTCCTTCTCGACATCATTTGCTTTCTATAACCTCAAGTTTTTATGGCAGTCCCAGCCCTTTGCACCACATTTGATTTCCCTCCTCCACCTCCACGAGGAAGTTGCACGCGCAACCAGAATGTATTCAAAATTCAAAGACTGTTCCCTTGGGACTGAATCGGTTGGGGGCTGCTTACATTTCTGGCTGTCCAAAATATTTGGTGCTCGACTGGCATCCTCCTATCCTACATGCTTGTATATAAAGTTAAACATCTGAGTTAGATGGGCTTTTTTTAAGAACGGGCGACTACGAGCACGTCTAGGCGGGGCTTCACTGTAGTCGAAATTCACGCCCCAGTCGTGGGATTTATGGAAGTGGGTGTAGCTGTTTTTCCTGTTTCGTACATGGGTTGTCGGTGCAGACATAGCGCTTGTTATTACTCTTGTCACAGTCGTCACCCCCTCAAAATCCGGTGATGATTTCGACGCCAACACACGTTTTTGGCGAACAAATTACCCAAAAATGCGCGAAGGCAAATTGCAGGCAAATTAAAGCCAAATCGAAACTGAATTGAGTTTCGTTATTGAGGTATATAGTATATACCATCGACGTGCCTGGGCGTTGAGAATTGAATTGGAAAGATTATCGCCGCACTTTCGACCAAAGAAACGACAACAACATCAAGCGACACAACAGTTAAGCTGGCCCATTTTCTAAATTTTCTGACGGAGCTCTGACTCTATGGGGGAAGGAGGGGGTGGAGTACGAAATGGAAAAAAGTGGAAAATCCACAGCAACCTCTAATGGCAAAGGCAACTCAGCAAAAGCAATCATACAGGTAATCGAGCACCAAATGAAATTTATTTCAAATTATAGATCCCACTCCATCTATGTCGATGTCACATCTAAATCGACGGTACATTCAAATTAGACCATGTTGGTTTCTATAAATTATGCGCAAAATGCTTTTTTCACACACCCTTCTCCCCCGCAAATAAGAAAATATTTGGTAACAGGTGTAATATTTTGACTCAAATCAACATTTTCCACACACATAAGGTATTTTGAACATATACTGAATGTTTCATAGCAATCTTATAATAAATACAGAAGTTATTCGCGAAAGAGTGAAATAATTCACCTAAGCGCACGTTTGTGTTTGTGGGACAGTATTATACGATTGTAACTGTTTTGCACCACTGAAAACAGGGCATCTCATAGCCGAGCTCAGTCGACTAGAGCTTTCTTACCTGTTTCATTTCAATTGTCGTAATGAAACATATTTTATATTCATCTCAATTCGAGCCGGTTCGAGCATTGTATCATACATTTTATTTTTATGTAAAAACTAATTATATATATATTTATCCACCAAATTTCAAAACAATCGACCATAAACATATAACAGTTGCATAAGTTGGAAAAAATAAAAATTGCTGTAAAATTTTGGTTGGATTCCACATTAGCGAATCAAGTGTGATATTGGTAAAATGAGAATAAGGGGGTTTCCCAAATAGATATTGAAATTTGAACCTGGTAGTATTTTTTTTTAGCCTCACATAGGCCGTATACAGTGGTACCGTTCGTGTGTAGTTGATCACCTTTATCGACTTCTATCATAATCTCCAATTATTGGATTCCGCTAATTTCCATGTTTCCTCGTAGGATTGACTATCATGAAATAAAATGTGAGTATGGTAATGACTACTCTAAAGGATTCCAGAATATTTGGGTGATATATAAGATGATGGGCGCCTCGGTATACCAATAAATAGCGCACCGGCCTGTCAAACAAGATGCTGTGGGTTCGAATCCCACTTATGTCGAAAACATAACCCTTCTAAAAACATCAGGATTTGAAATCCACCCACGTAAAAAAAGTTATTCAGTGACTAAGGCAGAAATAGAGGAATATAGTGCTTCAGGCTTTGACCCGATAGGGTAGGATATGGCCCTATAATAGTAATAGATTACCCACAAAAAATTTTAATTTCATATATAAATTTGTTCAATTTCCGTGGACGGCAAAGATCTCCAGCAGTTTGTAGTAATCCTTCAGATTGAGTATATCGCAGTAAATTGGCATGAAAACACCCACACCCACGTTGGAGCCATCCGTGTAGATATATTTTATGCTGCTTAGTTTTCCCGCCTTCAAGCTATTGTAGTTATTAGTATCTGTTGTCACCTTCCATTGACCTTTGAGTTAGTTAATCGGGGTCATACTACGGAATGTCCACCATAGCCCCATGGCGTAGAGCAGCACTGGCTTACCACCGCTTTGTAGATTCAGAGCACAGGAGAGGGTGACAGGCGCCAACATATTTTTGGATACGGAAGTGTGCTTGTTGCCTTATTCATTGTGTCTCCAGCTTAGCTTGTTGTCCTGTCCTGCCACGCCTACGTATTTTACTTGTGAGTTAGGTGGCAATCCAGTTTCGCATATTTTCGAAGGGTTCCAATTTCGTACCTTGTACCTTCTCCCAAAGAGATTAGGGTTCGCTTTGTCCGAGTTGACAACTAACTGTGACGTATCGGCCCAGTTTAGAGTTTCTAGAGTACTGGCGTCATAATGGAACTGAGAGGGGTTGAGGAGGGTTATGTCAACTGCATAGGCCACTGGGTTTCACAGTGGGGGTGACCGCACGCCTCATTCCGCAGTGAATCTTTGCGATATTAGTGGAACCCTCATAACAATAGCATAAATTTTAGGCCTTAAAATATAAGAGACAAATTCCGATAAATGGCCGACATACACTTTTGGGTCAACGCGGTTTCTTTCTATTAGCACATTTGGCTTTTTCCTCCAGAAGTGGAAAACAGACTTTAACCGATAGTTTTTGAGTATTTCAGGAGATTGGAATAAAAATTGAAAGCTTAACAAATGCACGCACGTCTTATGTTGACCTTTGCTAAGACTAAATAAAATGGGAGTTAGGAAATTCCGACTTTGCATTGGCGGGGGCTTAGAAATATATGTACATGTACATATAGAGTATCACATGACTGGTTCCAACTGCAGTCTGTGGCGAGACTGAACAGCTAGTTGGGACATTTTCAAAAGATATAACTTCTGCAATTTCGCAAAATCTGCTCCATGGGCTTTACTTTGTAATATAGTATGCATCATGCCCGCAAAATAAGAAGAGCGATGGGATTACGCGCAGGAGGCGCATTGTGTGGCACAAGGCGAGCGAGTAAAAAACTGCATGGCATTATACTACTTTTTCAGGTTGTGGCTCCGGGCGGAATCTAAACGACAGCAAAAGGCGACAAGCATACATTACGTCACCTCCCCGTGCCCCGATTCCGGCTTTTGCCAGTCACCTTTAAGCTTGTCTCCCCATAATGCTGATTTGCGCGTATAATAATAAATTTCCCAAGTAAATTGCAATAATTTAACATTCTAGAGGCAATGGCCGATGACGCTATGTGCTACGTCATATATGACTGTCCTATTTTTTGAAGAAGAAGTCAAGAACACTATTCGGAATGCACACACTGAATATCAAATTAAAAGCATAAAATCAAAATTAAATTCAAATCATTATGAAATAATATCATATCAAATCATATTAGAATTAAACGAAAATGTTGGATGACTCGTTCTGTACAATCTTCAGCACTTAACACATTATATGTTATGAATTTAGCATAATAATTGTGGCTATTGTACATATTTCATCAAATTTGGGGGAATTGAAGAGGTTTACTAAAAAATTATGATAATACATTTCTACTTTTATTTTCAATACTGTTATAAAACGTTATAGGAGAAGTTTTGAAATCGCGCGCATGGGGCTTGTCATCCAAAATATGAAACAAACTTGAAATGTGTATGGTATATCCACCGCTCAAGTCGGCATTCCATCAACCGGCGATAGTTGCATTTTTATGGTAGATTCCTTTGCGAATAACTTCTGTGTTTATCATCCGATTACTTTAAAATTTTCAGAGTAAAGATATTTTGTAACTTTTACACAAATTTCTTCCCTAAGCTAGAAAGTGGAGGTGTATACAGACGTTCGCCATTAATTTCAGGAAATCGCTACTTTAGCATTGGATGAAAGATAATCATCTTCCGGGTTTTGTATGTCCAGATAGCGTGGATGTGAGATATCTAATATATATTTTATAAGATATTTTTATAAGACTACGATGGCATTAATTGGAAAGTGTTTGACATTGAAGAAAACACAGGTCAAGCTTTCGACATGAAACGTGGGGTTCGAACCCACAACTGCTTGAGAGACAAATTGCTATATGCTGTTATAAATTATTCTTATTATATGGCCATAACAACCACATTGGGTCAAAGCCTGAAGCATTATTTTCCATTATTTCTGCTTTTTTCTCTGAAGAACATTTTTTTTACGTGGGTGGATTTCAAGACCCATGTCACAACCTAGTTTTTCTAGGAGGGTCATGCCTGTCGTCATGAGCGGGACTGGAACTCGCACCTCTTGTTTGGCGGGACAGTGCGATATCCACTGGTCCACCGAGGCCCCCTAATACTGTTATAAATATATGTTATAACTCGCATAAAATAACTCAAGGCCTTTATCTAGACAATGCCAGCTCCCATGCAACGGCCACATAAGACAGTTTTTGAGTACTTAAAAAATCTACCTGCTAGTTCTCCAACCTTATAGATTGAGAGATTCTGGACTATTAAAAGTCTAGAGTTCAAGGAAATAGATTAGATAGATAGAAAAGAATAGATAGAATTAAACCCAATTGAAACTTTTTAGAGACGCTTCCTAAATAAGGAATATATTTGTCTCGAATGAGTTTGTATATTATTGTAAAATACGAAAAAAGCAACGCCAAGCGCTTTCCATGTAAAACAAAAAGGTTTTCCTCGTTTGTGTATGTGTGTGTGTGTGTGTATGTGCTTAGCGCAGAACAAAAGCTGTTGGAAAACGCAGAAAATCCCTTTGGAAAACAAAGTGTAAAGCAAAGAACGAACACACATTCGCCACATTTCAGATCTGAAACTGCAAATCGGCATAACTGACAAAGGCACAAAGCACTACAATTGTTCTGGGTCACATGGGTATCTATTTAGTTTAGTCTATAAACATGCGCCACACAAAGTTACTTCTCGGTGGTCTCTGGGCGGGACGCATCCGATTCGAATCGCAGGCCCATAACACTTTGAGGGAACTTTACTTCATTTAATTAAAATTTTATTTCAAAGCTTAACCCAGAAATATTCCAATTAATTTTATTAAGGCCATAACAATCCTATCGGGTTACCGCTTGAAGCACTGTTTATCTTTTTTTCTGCTTCCTTTATCGAACATTTTTTACGCGGTTGGATTTCAAATCCTACGCCACAACCTAGTTTTTCTAGTGCGACAGTGCGCTATCCACTGGTCCACCGAGGCCCCAAGAAATATTGCAGTACGAAAGGTAAAACTAGAATACTTGACTAATTTTAAGATGTAGCCTGATCAAAAACTATAGAATGTGGTGTATTCAGCAGCCGGCCCACCCCAATAGTTAATATTCATTCTAAGATCAAGAGTTGGCAGTCTTCAGAAAAATGCCCTGTGCCACACCATATCATGCTAAAATACCTTCTGAGTAAACCTCCCTGACCACCGTCTCGGACTTCTCGAGTTTATTGCTGAAATTACTCACTGACCTCAGTACCAATCAACAGACAATTTAGAAAGAATCATCTTCGCCCCGTCGAAGATTTGATACATGCCACAATCGATTTGATTTTAATCATTTTAGTGGTAATTTTGGGGGTCTACGACGCTTTCTTTTGTGCATTGCGAACTCTTAGACCAAGCCCATATATTGTACTATCATAAATATTTTCTTCGAGTGAGTCGGGAGTGCAAGTCATTTAATTACCTTGCATTAAAATGTAGGAGAAGAAGGTCTTAAGAAAATGTCAACGAAGTTGAAGGAAATATAATGAGAAAAATTTCTGAAGCAACAGCAAAAGTTGAAGACGAACGCGAGGCGTGCAAAAGGAGGAAACAATAAGCCAAAACACCTAAGAATTTGCGAGAAGACGGGGAATGGAATGACAGGAGCCATTTACTTGGGGAGTCGTGACAAGGCCACAAGAACAAGAACCAGAACAAGAACAACAATTTTGCGCTCTTCCTTTCAGTGACTTTAAAATCTGTGTAGTCCTCACCACCAGCTGCCAATTGACCCCTAGTTTTCCCCAGGGAGGCGAAACCCTGCCAGACACGGTAAGTAGTGGAGTAATAAAATTACATTTTAAGTGCACCGAGTACCTGGGACGGCACGCTTCACGGCAAGGTAACTGAAAACTCCTGAATTCAATTGAGTGCCCGCGTCAAAGTCAATGTCAAAGTCGGAATTCTCGTTTAGTGTTGCCACCCCATTTGGGTATTTTGCCAATTACCCAACCACATTTTGTGTAAATCATTAACAATATTCTTACTTGGTATCCTACCATAAAGATATCAGACCATGCGTAACGCCTATTATCTACCAAACTTTTGCAACGGCTGCCTCTTTCTGATAAGGGACTAAGTAGGGACTTCACTGGCCTTTGGTATCCACATTTCAACTGAGTTTCGTAGGCTCAAGATATGAATTCTCATGTAAAGTGCAGCAAGGTAATAACAGCACAACCTCTCCACACGGGGAACCCTCTAAAAGCTGTTGGCAAGTGATTCATTTGCTGGAAAATTATTTGTATAAAGTAACAGTAAAGTAAAGTACCATCCCGCCAAATTAATAAGTGCTTATATTTTCCACAATCCTTATCATAATAATTACCAATTCCCGAATATATATTCATGACTATATCATAAAGCAATCCTGAAAAATTCAGAACTATCTGATCGTAAACTCCGCAGTTATAAGACCAACATGTTGCTGAAAACGGTGCAAAATGGCAAAAGTTAAAAACTACATTATGCCACCAGGCGGCCAAAAGTTTATAGCTATTATTATTATATGGTCATAACAACACTATCGGGTCACAACCTGAAGCACTATTTTATTTTCTTTATTTATTTTCTTGTTTCTGCTTCCTTCAGTGAAAAACTTTTTTACGTGTGTGGATTGCAAATCCTACGCAACAACCTACTTTTTCTGGGATGATCATGACTATCGACATAAGTGGGATTCGAACCCACACCTCTAAAACTCTATTAACTAGCCCACTGAGACCGCTTTAAGCATTACATTTTGGATATTGTGTACAATCAGTTTGTATGAGTCTTTCTCTTTCGACCATAACCTTAAATAATGTGCTGAGCTGATACACTCGAAATATCTCGAAAATTCCATCTAAATGAGAAAAACCAAAAACGACTTTGAAATCAGCGATCTCAAATTAGTTAGAAACAGCTAAAAATGTCAGCAAAATCGTGTACCCCTGTGTAATATACCTATATGCTCCCTAAAAAAGAAAAGAGTATGAACCCTTCGGCTAGCGGATATTAGCGCATCTTCACTTATTTTAATGTACAATACTAATGATATAAACATTCGATTGCGCTTCACCTCCTTTCTGGTTTTCTTAGCCTCCCAAGTACATGGCTTAGGGCAGAATTTTGGAAGGGGAAAAATGGCAGACGGAACCGTCACAAATTATGGGGATTTACTTGGATGTTGTTGGCTGCTGCTGATGTCTCTTTGGTACTCTCGTCAAATGACTGTCTCATGTTATATGATAAGCTGTCTTGTTCTTTTACCCTGTCCCATCCCTCAGACACATCTGTTGGTAGGTTTATCTGTCGGTTTTGCCTTCTCTGATTTTCTTTCCTTTTTTTTTGCCACGCGACTAAAGACTTTGTTATACTCTTAGAAGAGTATGCATATTAATTTTGTGCTGAAGCTTGTCATTTAAAGAAGAAAGTTTCGTCGACCCCCAAAAGTTTTCTCTTTAATAGACAGGTGGGAAAATAATTCATTCGAAGAAGTCCCAAATGAAGTCCGAGGGCTCAAATGAAGGGAGTAAACTTAATCCTATTCGTTTACGTTTCGTTAAATCTTTAACATAATTATTTATTTATTTCCTTGTGGAATTTCTTGCTAAAATCGTTGCATTAAGATTTTTACGCTTATTTCTGGCGAAGTGTATGAAATATTCAGTGAGCCGAATAAAATAATGACTACCTTGAGGAACCCCAGAAGTAACCAAGACTTACTTAGAAATAAGATTCTTCAAAGGAACATTTAATAATCTCCCTGTCAAATAGGCCTGTATCCAAGGAGGTTAAGCTTTTATAATAAGAGACTGTGGTTGACAGTCAAATGCCTTAGTAAAATTTGTGAAAATACCCCTAAAATGAGAAACATCAGATTTTTAACCATTTTTGGGGAGACAACACAGGGGAACAAAAATCAACTATTTTTTGTGTTGATTGGACAAACTTTGCAATTATAATTAATTTGAGGCCGCTGATTTCGAATATGTAATCGGATTTTCTCTATCAGGTCAAATTCTCATTGAACTTTTGAAAATGTTGGCACTTGCACTACATATATTTCAGTAACTTCTTAACGGTACACTATATTCCGTATAAAAAATATAAAAAAGTCGACAATAATATACTCTTTCAACCGCCCGTACACAACTTTTTGATTCGCCAAGCGGTTTCAGATATATCGATAAAGATTTATGGACAACAAGTAAGAAAGCTCTATTCGTGTAAGCGCAACTACGAGATATCCTGATCGCAACTGTGCAACACAGTCAGAATTGCTTAACACTGTTACACCCACAGACCGATCCGATCGACTTGATATTTTCAGTATCAGTTCGAACCATATTCTAGAATACGTGTGTTGAAAATTGTTTGTGAAATCAAAAAATTACACCTGTTATTAAATTTTTTTTTGATTTGCGGGGGAGAGGGGCGTGACATCATAAATTTAAAAAAAATTCGTTTTGCGCATTGCTTATGCTGGCATCCATGCCAAATCTCGTGCCTCTAGTTGCGATAGTTTAGCCGCCAGGTGGTGTAATCCATTTTTCATCTTTGGCCATGTCGTAAATATATATTATGGAATTGGATATGGGACATTGTAGAAATTATGAGCACTTATTAAATTTAAGGGATACCATTTTAGAATGGAAAAAAAATTTGGTTGCCACTTTCTGCATAGTAACTTTGGGCACTCACATACCAAATTTCACGACTCTTGCATTAAATTTGTGGCAGCTATACACATTTTATCACTTTCCGGGACAATGGAGGTATCCAAATTTTGGGAAATTATATTCTGTATTTTGCATTCATGCCCCTAAATATCAAATATGGAGCTGATAGCTCTATAGATGCAAAAGCAATGGCCAATTTATCGAAAAATAAGTTTATCGATTATCGGGCAAAGGGGCGTGATTTTATCGATATTTTAGAACTTAATATGTGTATTGTACACACGGACCTTCATGCCGAGTTTCAAGTCTCTAGCTCTTACAATCTCGAAAATCAATGCGTTCACTCGGACGGACGGACGAACAGACAGACGGACAGGGCTAAATCGACTCCGCTATTGATCCTGATAAAGAATATATACAATTTATGGGTTCTGGCAAGCCTCTTTCCTCCAGTTACATTTACACAAACTTATATTAATATGAAACAAACTCGTACTGTTTCCCGTTCCTCTTGTACCCTTGTTTCCCGTTTTTGAAATTGGATCAGGGTATACAAATGTGGGCTTTACGAAAGCAAAAAGATGAATTATTTCTCTTAATCATTGGATTAAGTGCAATAATACAAACTTGTAAACAAAGTTCTAAGAGACTAGAACCTAGAGTATAGTAGTAATCTAGTAGCAATAGCAGGCGAGATCTATAAGTCAGGACTAGATTTAACTGGAGATAAAGACAATGCAGAGTCCGTTGAATTCGAAGCGTTCTCTGATAAACTCGTGAGATTGTAAAGGAAACAGACGAAAACTATTATCGCTAAGCATATAATACATGTAATAATACATATGTATTATATGCTTAGTGCTATTATGATTGTCCGACCATAGAACTTCATTAAAGTTAAAATCTCAAATACAATCAAAATATTCTTATTGAAAAGCATTGAGAATACTGCTTGTACAGCAAGATGCTTCAAGTAGGTTGAGGATTCTTAATGAAACATGAATGATATTTTAACACATAAAAGTTCAACGTCGAATTGACGGAAAGAACGCCCTTCGTCTCTAAAAGAGTTCTAACTTTCGGAAAATATTCTGGAATTCAATTTTTGAAGTTCTAATGATATACGATGCCTTCGCAAAATCTCATCTCGGAGCTTCCAGACGGCGATTGAAAGATTTGATTGATCGAAATAATTAAAATGCTCTATCCAAAAATTTAAAATTAGTGGAGTAATGGTTCCTAGGGGCCTCGGTGGACGAGTAGATACGTTTCCGCCAAACAAGAGTTTGAGTCCCGCTCATGTCGACATGCGTGACGCTCCTTGAAAAACTAGGTTGTGACGCAGGATTTGAAATCCACCCAAGTAAAAAGAAATTTCTTCAGTGAAGGAAGCAGAAATAAAGGAAAATCGTGCTTCAGGCTTTAACTCGATAGGGTTGTTATGGCCATATAAAAAAAATAGTAATGGTCCCTAACGTGCTGACAGATTTATAGATATAACCCAAGTTTCAGAGCTTTATTTTTAATATGGTTTGAATTCAAAGGCATTTCATCTATTAGTCTCTGAGTTTCTGCCGAACATACATACACACACACACACACACACACACACACAGGTGAGCAGATATTGTGGCTGCCACTTGCAGCCATTTTGCAGTTTAAGCTTTTGAAAATGGCGCTGATATGGGTCTGTCCATGTCCATGTCGGTCCTTGTCGGCCCGTGTCCCACGCCTCCGCTGTTGCAGCTGGCCAAAAGCTAGCGAAGCATGAAAGCAAACGCATTCCCATCAACTAAACGAAGAGCATCCCATCTACATCTACCATCAATCCAGAGAAAGCCGCTCCCCCCTGTCTCCCCTATCTACCCCGAACCCTTTACCGTATTGCGGCGGTGCACCGCATTCGCACTTTGTTGCTTGTTAGTGTTGCCACTGCCCTCTACCCACTGTCCGCGGCCCGTTGCCCGCTGCTCACTGCCCGCTGCCAGTTGCCTGTTGCCCGATGGCGCTTGTGTGTGCCTCATGTGCCTCATGTGCCTCGTGTGCCTCGTGTGGGTGCGCCAGTTAACAATTCAATTAACGTGTTGATGATTTTCTGTCGTGCAACATGGAGGACGACGAATCCACAGCCACTTCAAAAGTCAAATTCAAACGGCACAAATCGTTGCAACATTTCATGGAAATTTACGAATAGGAATTCCTTATCGTCTGTGCTTCAGATAGATGTTGACGGCTTCAATTTGTCAATTATTTTGTCGATCAAACTCATTGCAACAAGCAGATTTCTGTAGAAAATCCAGTTTTACGAGGGTTGCTCTTTGTATTTCTTGGCTAGATCACTTGTAGATATATGTATTCATTTACACTGAAGAGATTAGTACTTTTGTCAAACCTCTATATTTTATTATATGACCATAACAACCCTATCGGGTCAAAGCCTGAATCACTATTTGGCGGGTCAGTGCGCTATGCACTGGTCCACCGAGGCCCCCAAACTTCTAAATTTCGGCTTTTTATACCCTGATATCATTTGGAAAATGTGAAGAGGAGTATAATAGTTTCGTTGGAATGTTTGTAACAGGCAGAAGAAGGCGTGGTAGGCAGATTATATATATTCTTGATCAGCATCAATCTCTAAGTCGATATAGCCATGTCCGTTTGTCCCTCTGTATGAACGCGTCGATCTCAGAGCTTACAAGTAATAGGAGCATGAGGATCAGTGAATAACCCATTCCTCCGATAATCGATAAAAACTATTTTCAATAAAATCTTGATAACTTTTATATTTATTGAGCTTTTTTTTTTATTATTATTTGTAATTAGAAATAAATTCTAAATTACAAATTGTAGCGTAGCCACAGCAACTGAGGCCTTCAGGCTAGGTCATTATCTAGGCATGAGTGGGGGTTGATCCCACGACCTCGTCTTCGGCGGGACAGCGCGCTACCCACTGCTCCACCGAGGCCCCTACATTTATTGAGCTATCGAGTTTGGTATATAGGATGGCTGGTACAAGCCGCAGAATAGATCTTCCCAAATTTTGATACAACTCCACCCCATTTTTCGGCGACGAAAGGTGAAAATTGCATTATGTCACCCTGGCTAAGCAATTTGATAGCGCGCCAAATGCATTTGCTCCATTTTTCGATGCCACGCACTCCCCCGAAAAACAAAGCATTGAAAAACAGGTGTAATTTTCTGGTTTTAAATTCACACTGAAAACTTGAAATAAAGTTATTCACAAGAAAGTGTAAAAATTCACCTATGGAAAGGGCGGCTGACGCAGTGCCGACTTTATCGCAAGCTGCTCAATGTTAAAAGTAAAAGATTTTGTCTGTATTGCACAAGTGGGTTTAGGGTATCTCGTAGTTGGGCTTATTCGACAAGATCTTTCCTACTTGTTATTGCACGATCACTTTGTTCATTGCCTGGCGAAGTGCATTTCGGCAGAAAAATAGAATTAGGTCGTTTCGTGTCGGTTTTTGATGCCTCATCTACATTGTAAACATCAAACAGTGTGACCGTAGAGCAAAAGCTCATTGATGCTAATGTTGGTTCCCAACAGGTCGAAGAGTGGCCTGGGAATACAAAATATGACCCAGATATATAAACAACAACCCCACGGGGAATAATTGCATTTTGCGCTTTTTGTGGACTTTCGTAATGTCGTTGTTACTCTCCTTCTTGCTAATAACACCTTCGGCAAAAATTCTTACCACTTTTTTGTTAACCGTGTTTACTCTATGTGACCCTGTCTTTGGTCGCGCCACTGGCGACGTGAGGATGGAGCTCCTGGCCGGCGGAGGCGTGTCACAGCGAATATCAAATTTTATTTGCTCAATTGCCCTAAAAGCTTTTAATGTACCTATCTTGGGTGGCCTCTCACTGAAGCGCAGGCTGAACCCAGGGATAGATCTCTGGCGATTTCACCTGCCGCATGCCGAGCGAATATGCTCCTCTAATTAAATTCAATATTAAATTGAGCAAAACGCAATTAACTCACAGTTGCATACTAGAGATGGTCTCATCCTAAGAATTTCGTGTTTCGTGCACTACGGATATAATCGGTTATTATCGGGCGGGCACGGACCACGGCGAAAAAGCAAGACGGGTGCGAGCATTTCGCGTAGATACGAGAAACAAGTAAGAAAACTCTAATGGAGTGAGCTCGACTACGAGATATCCTGGTCCCAGTTGTGAAATACAGTCAGTCACACATACACACACTTATACCGATAAGCAGTGCGCGCCAAAGCCGTCAGACGTCCTCTCCATAAGTGCAATTCTACATTCTATCCAGAATATTTATCCTGTTATACAATTAAAATTTTTGGGATATTCTATTCTGTAATTTTTATTCATGACCCTATATAACAAATTTAGCGACGATGTCTCCATAAATGCAAATATTATTGCCATTATATCAAAAACGAACTTATCGATTATCTGGCGAAGGGGTCGTTATATCATAAATCGGTCAAAACATAACCAGTGTATGGCTTACACGGATCTTCAGCTTCTTTTATAGTCTCGAAAATGGACGCATACCGTTGAAATGAAATGATGTATAAGAAACTGCGAAAAACATTTTGGAAAGAGCTTAAATAGCAAAATTTAGTAAAAAGTCTTTTTTTTATTTCGTGCTCGGATGGCAATAGACCCTGAGACAGAATACCGAGCCCATCTCTACGGCATACACATCGCAAACGGTAATGCGGCTGCCTCTGGTTCCCTGGCAATGCGCCAAACCTGACCGGGGCAGAGAACGGCGAGGTGTTGCACTAAAGTTTAGTGACTAAAACTTAAGCAATACATATATTGGGCATGTTCTACGAATTACCCTATGATAGTCCAAAAAGCCTAAAGATGTTTATCAAAATTATTAGTATAAGAATAAGGATATTGAATTTGCAAAATTTGTTGATTTTCAATAAGTACTAATTTTGTAAGTATTCTTTTCAGAAAGTTGGGTTAGTTATCGGTTTCCCAACTGCCTCGACAAAAAAACAAAAGGACATCTGACACATACATAGTAAAAAATTTTTATTATTAATGGTCCTCTGACCCTCCTCACGTTCTTCTGGTAATGTTTTGGTAATCTACGTTGTTCTATTCATAAAGGGACTTACGAATTTTTAAGCGTCAAAAATAATTGCGTTCACTCCAGAGTATTTAAAATTCACGTAATGGCACAGGTTGTTAAGCTTTTGAGAAACGCAATAATTACAAGGTTTCTCCAACTCAAAATTCGGAAAGTAAACACAGTCAAGCCTTTGCTCTTACGATATATGAAAACATTAAATGAACCACCTAGGAATCTGTGAATTGGAAATTTTTGCTATCTTATTCTCGTCAACGATATGACAAATTTAGACCACTATCAAAAACATAATTCATCCTTTAATCTTCATATGATATTTATAAACTCGCACCCTTGCTTTCGTGCCTATTCGGGGTATGCTGCAAATGAGGGATTAAGAAACACGCTCTTAACTGAATTTCAATTACACGAACGTAATACGCCATAAAATTGCAATGGAGTTAATAACGTTTCTGGGAGAAACCGAGTTCTACTGGTGCCCAGAAGAAGAACTGGAAGGCCGATCAAAAAAACCGCCTGGACTGATAAATTCTACCATTGGAATTTGCTGGCAAGCCAGAAAAAGCTATGCGCGCCAAGACCAGACGGGAAGCAGGCGCAGGCAGACCTCCCAGTCGGAGGATGCGAAAAAGAAATTGCACCTGTATTCGTTATCGGAACGTGCCAGTTATCAACCAAGTGCCAGTGAAGGTAATCAACTACCAGCCAACTGTCAGCCTAGACGCACATCTGGATTCCAGGCTGGCATACACCCCGCCATCAGCCCAGTTTCGCTCCCCGCCAAGTCGTCGCCAACATGTGCCTCATAATTTTGAATTGCCAGCCTTCCAGACAGCCAGACAACCAGACAGCCAGACAGCGGGTCTGTGCGGCTGGATGTTTGCGACGTAGGTGATGTGACGATGGGCGGGTTGGGCGATAGAGTTTTTCTTTTTATACTCTTCTCGGTGAAAATTGCATGTTCATTTTGAGATAATTGTCAACAAGGAGGGACGACTCGTAAAGCTCCAAAAAGATTTCTCCAGGAAGATCAGGGTAGATCAAGTAGAAATCCGCTTAGCTTAGAAAGTCTGTCTCTCTATTTATCTCTGTATTATTATAATATGGCCATGCCAACCCTATCGGGTCAAAGCCTGAAGCCCTATTTGCCTTTATTTCAGCTTGCTTTACTGAAGAACTTTTTTTCGTGGGTGGATTTCAAATTCTACGCCATAACCTGGTTTTTCTAGGAGGGGTCATGCCTATCGACATGAGAGGGACTCGAACTCGCACCTCTTGTTTGACAGGATAGGGTGCTATCCACTTGTCCTCCGAGGCCCCCAATGGTAGATGATATATCCTTCGGTAAAAGTGCGTCTGTGTGTGTAACTGGGTTCAGTGCATCTCGTAGTCGACCTCACTCGACCAGAGCCTTCTTACTTCTTTTTTCCCTCTTTTTGTTGCTCCAGGTTAATCTAAATTAGTAAAGTATACACGCCGCAACATGGTTCGTCGTCGTAGAGTTTAACTAATTGAAAGGTAACTAGAGAACGAACGTCCCGGGAGCAGCATCGCAGTCGCAGCGACGTCACCAAGTTTTAGTCGACAACTCTTCAGTTTATGTGCATTATTATTGCTGTTCTTGATGTTGATATATATATAAATATATATGTATAATATATATATACATATGGCTTTTTGTTGTTGTTGTTGGCATGATGTCGACGTTCCCGTTGAAGTTGAATTTGCTGTTGCTGTTACCGTCTACAAAGCCGTCTAAACTTTAAACAAACCTGGACCCAAAGCCGTTGCCGTCTGATGGAATAGAGACAAACGGGCCAAGGATACATTAAAGAGTGCCATGATGGACATGTACAACAGTGCGAGGGCTGCTTCTCATATTTCTGGCCCTGAAAGTGACCGGACTTTCAGACTAGGACCCAATTTTCATTTGCACCAACAAATTCGTTGTTTTTATCAAAAATAAATAAATAAATAACAGCCCTCAATAATATTATCTTAAAGTTGCCGCAAATGGTTCAAAGGGTGATGTATCATGCTAAGAGATACCCTGTAACCTCTTATAACCTGATGGGTTCATGATTCTCTTACAAAGTTATATTCAAGAGCATGTTTATAGCTTTTATTCGAGAACAAAAGTTCCATTGGCAGGGAAAGCGGAGAGTCAAAAGGCAGTCGCTGGCAATTCCAATTCCCACAATATATACGAAAACTTTGAAAAGAGTAGAACAAGTAATTAAGCTCTAGGGGAGTGAGCTTAAATACGATACCTTGATCTCAGTTGTGAAATACACTTACAGGAGTATAATACAGTCACACACACGCTATTTGATTTAGGAGGGACCAAAATAGAATGCCCTTTTCTGCATACGGTCAATGAGAGCCTACAAACCAAATTTCATAAGTATTGCGTAAAAATTGTGGCTAATAGATACATTTCGTCATTTTCAGGGAAAGTGGAGGGGTATATGAAAATTTTGGCAAATTCTATTCTGCAGTTTCTATATACCAAATTTGGTGTCGACAGCTCTATAAATGCCAAAGTTGTGGCCATTTTGATGAAAAACAAATTTATCCATTATCGGGCGAAAGGGGCGTGGTACCATCGAAATCTCAAAAACTGATATGTGTATTGTATACTACGATCACAAGGACGGACGGACAGACTAGTAGATTATACAGTCGAACTTCTCTATAGTGAACTTCTATACAATGAAGCTCTCCCTATTATGAATTGTTTTTAAACTTTTCGTTCCAACTTTATACAAGAAAATATAAATATAAATATAATTTCTGTATAATGAAGTTTCTATATACTGAAGTGATTTTCTGGTCCCGTCAAGATTCATTATAGGGAAGTTCGACTGTATTAGGAATAAAAACTTCAAATATTGGCACAATATAAATAACAATATAAATAAAACAAGTAAGAAAGCTCTAGTCGAGTGGGCTCGACTACGAGATACCCTGATCCCAACAGTGCAATGCATTCGG
>JBANCY010000415.1:0-34985 GCA_037040045.1 Phorticella flavipennis | reverse complement strand
CACATATACATATATATATATATATATATATATATATTGTTAACAAATATAGATCTGTGTTCTGATTTCGATTTCTCTCTTTCTCTTCGTTTTCAAGTGTCTTAAACGGATGTGAATTGTTTTTAAACCTCAAACAACAATAACAACAATAAAATGGCGGACACTGATAATGGTATGCATAAATCATAACTTAGGATAAGAACTTGACACACAGCCAAAGAAAACTCTGATATTTTAGATAATAGATCGGTTATAGAAAAAAGTATAGTAAATCCATTACCTTACCAATTCTTAGTCGAGAAGAACTTTTAAAAAATAATCATTCTCAAGCTTTTATTTAATTAGTTTAATTGATATACAAATTGTTCCTTTCCAAATATCATTATGTTTGATTATATAGCAGATATGTAGACAAAGCATTCTTTGTAACTTTCCCCAGGATATTCGTTTTTTGAATAACTTAAAAAAACAATCAATTTGCTTATTTCTCAAGCTTATATGTATAGTAATTAGCTTAATTAAATTACAGATTGCTCATATCCCAACGTTATTTTTTCGAATTGTAAAGCTTCCGAAAAAGCTTTTTAACTAAATTTTTTCTTAAAATAACTTTTAAATTACCAAGTTTATAGCTAATTCCTTTCATCAGACTGTAAGTCTCGAAAGTTAAGGATCCAAGCTCAAAGTTAAGCCCTCCATCGTGTGTAAATCGAATTTAATATTTCGGAATCCACATTAAATAGAAATATGAGCAAATAATAAATTTAAAATATTATACTCCTTTCGAATGAAGTTTGTAAGACATAAAAGGAAGCTCCAGACTCCCACAAGTTAAATCCAGATCGGTCGGGACGACAAAAGCCTCAGCATTCATTTATTATTGACTTAAGTCAATATGCCTTACAACTAAGAATCGGTTTTTTCGATATTTTCATGGTTCTCAAATAATGTCATAAAATAATTGTTATGGTGAACTTTATGCAAATATTATAGTGCAACACGATTTAGTAGTTTTCCTATAACTTCTAAATGCATACCGAAATTAAGGACATGTACCAAATCAAGAACTTTTCCGAAATTGACGTATATAATTTGACGTTTGTTAAATTTTTGTTGTTTGAATATGTTTTTGCCAAAAACAGGCGTAATATTTGCGAAGCCCTTCACTTCACACATAATAATGTTGTCGTCTGCCCAAGGTATTCATGGCCTATCCCAGACTAAACACTTTCAATTTAGTTTGAGGTCTCGAGAACCTAGTCAAGATTAGACCCGGGTGCTGTTCTACTTAAATATTATATTTATTATCGGCTACTCCAAGCGCAATGGACTTGATATATTGCGCCAAGATTGAGACCCGTTGCGCTTTCATTGAGCAGTTCCAGGAATGTACTAAATCTTTGGAGCACAATCTTATCGGCTCGATAAGGTACGTCAAGTGCTCTGCAACGCTTGACAACAATCTCCTTATAGCGGGGCCAGCATATCGGAGCTCCACTGTGGCGATTCCATCACAAGTTTGGCTTTCGAAAAGCGTTTCCAAACTTGGGCAATAGGCACAGCGCGTATACTTATTATTTTTGGCATGGGCCGGGTACCACTTGCACTACGATATATCGTACAGTGGATATCGTTGAAGGTACATGTATATCCATATCGTATATATGTGTGGAGACAGCTCCTCAATGTCAAGCTAAAGTCATTTGCATACTCTTTATTTCGCATTTGGCGTATTGTAAACGTGGTAAACGTAAGTTACGAGTATTACGTCTGTTTTCGCTGTGCCGCTTTGCCACTTTGCCGTTTTGCCGCCACATTTGCCACTCGCCTATTCATGCACAGCCAAATCGGCATATACTCGCAGTCAATTTTGGTATTCCCTAGTGTTAGGCACCCGACTAAATTTAATTTGTGGCTAGCTGCATGACTAATTGACTGCAATCTGACTGACGACTGAGGACTGACGGCTGGCGACTCATGCACGGAGACTTGCAATGGATGCTGCCCACTTCAATACCCTTTCCCAGCAGGTCGGGCCCGCTAAACAGACTGAGCTCGGCATCGAATTGAGCTAAACCAATGAAAGTTGGTATATAGATTAGTCTAAAGCAGTTAGAGACTTAGATCTGCCGCAGATACTTCTAGGTATACCCATGCTAGATTCTATATATGGCCAAGCAGCGCAACTGCCGCGTCTAGCATACCCCAGCTTCGTGCGGTTATGACACCTTCTTAGGCTAATGACAGTGATGGAGTCCTAAATCTCAGCGTGTCTCGTTACCGGGCTTAACTGACAGAACTTGTAAAGCAAACAAGACAAAGCTGACGTTCGATAGACCGATAAAAGCCGAAAACCGTATAACAACCGATAAATATTTGTGTTGTGCAGATAATTACAGTGTTGGAGCAACAACATTTCCAGCCAATTAACAGCAACAAGGCAATCACTCAGTGTGTTTTCGATTCGAAAATCGTGTATCTATCTATCGACTATCTGATATATACTCGCACTCGCCTTCGCATCGGCATACCCATTGGCATTTATCTATCTATCGTTCTATCGATCTGAGTTGAAAGGAATGCGCCCGGCGTCATCATAGTTGGCATTTTATTCGTTTCAAGCGATCGCATCGGATCGCATCGCTTCGGATATGTTTGAAAATTCTATAGAGTTCAGTTTACTTTACTCTGGGCTTTGAATTACGAAACTTTCCACAGAATCGACTTGCTATAATTTATGGCCTTCTTCGTTGACATTTTTCTTCTTCTTTCCGCTGTTGTTATTATTTTTGTTGTTTTCAACCGTTGCTCGTGCTGCGTGGGAAACTACGCATCGTAAAAGTATTATTAGGCTTTTCTTACAATCTTGGCCAAATCGGCAGATCGGTCGGCTTATCAAGGGGCCATAAACCGGGCCACAAAATGCCAGCTTAATCGCTTGTAAATCAGTTAACGCTGTTGGCTGCCACACAAATCGGATAAGAACTCGACGCAATACCCGATAGATCGATGTCTACACGATAACCACTCGCCACGACGATAAGCCACATCAGGCCCCCATAACGTACGTAGGCACCGCATGCACCCCCATTCGTCCTGCTCTGCCTATCTGCATTCACCAGCGCGGGGATGGTATATGGGCCAAAGTGAAATTTATGACTCTGAATTGTGGCAAGTGTTAATCGAAAAGCAATTGCGATAATATTGGATGCTCAGGAAATCTAGTGCAATATTAATACACCATATATACCCAGGCGATATATTTTTGGATTGCGACTACACATGAGTGCTGCACGTACGCAGTTCTTTCATCTTTCCGGAATATGCGCATGAATCCACTCTGGAGTCGGTGGAGATGTTGTGCGTAACGGCTTATCGTACATTAGAGGTATACAGGTGGGATCTTAGAGGCAAATAAGGGCCGTTATTGGGCTTGATGCGAGCGGTCTGGAAAGATAAGACCCTACAAATCGGAGTGTTTCCATGTACCTTTGACAAATGTTTGCTGACTTCCTTTTAGACACTTTGTTATAGTCTCTTAGCTTGTTTATTGGTAGGGTGAACCCTAAGTAGCTATGTATATGTGGAACTGGTTTGGCTGATTGCCAAGATGGGGCAGGTATCTGGAGTATCTTGAAATACTTATAATCTTGAAGAAGTTAAAAAATATAATTTCACAAATAACACATTTTTGCACTTTAAATTTAACATAGTTGGGTTGAACTATTTCAAAAACATCTTTAGCCCTGATTTTCCAAATGTTCGTTCGATTTGCTTGTGCAATTCCTATTAATATTATAATTTTCCACTGTTTCGGTATGGGTGGTTCGGGGCCACTCGCTTATGATGAATTGTTTTCCATTTCACATGGAACATTAAGTTTATTTTAAGGTTCTTGATTATTTTTGAATGCGAATTCCTGGTTACTGAAACAGCTGTGCCACCATCTAATCTCACTGTCGATAAAAATTTTATTTTATTTGATATTGAGATCGGTTTTAATAGCCAAGTCGAAAAAATATTAAAAACCGAGTAATATAAGAACCTAACATATTTGCGATAATAATGTGTTCAGCCAGAGGTTAATTTGGGTAATTTTAAGGATCGTTTTTAAGAATTTCCGAGCACATTTGCTCTGACTTTTAATAGGCCAACATAAGGAATTTGCAATGAGTTGATCTGATAGACATTGACATATTTAGCGACGCGATAAGTCCGGTCTCAGTTCAGGTTCAGTGAATGAATGCGACGTCTAATGACAACCGACAGCGTCATCTGACCGTCCGACATCTGACTTCACAAGTGAGACGCGACGTCGTCCACAAGGTTGTTGCTACTCGGCTACTGGCTGAACGGGTGCGAGTGCCATTTGGAGTACTCGGAGTACAATGTCGCCTCGCATGCGCATTTGCATATTAAAATTTTGGCCAAGTTTAACTGCAAGTCGCACTGGGGCGTGGCATTGGCGCTAGCTTTACCGTTAGCCCGTTAGCATAGCCAAGAGTCGAGAGGGCGACTTCAAACACTTGCCGCGACGCGATACCAGGTAGCGTGATAAGCGCTTTCGGTATGCATAATCGGTGGGACTGCAGGAGAGGGTATATTTGGGTGGGTGCTGGTAGGTGGCGGGGGCAGCGCGGTGCCGGGGGATGGCAGTCGGTGCCAAATTGAGAGCATGAGCCATAACTATGAATAGCTGCGAATGCGCGTATAAAACGGTATTTGGTCTCTTGACAATTTTATTAGCGTTTCGGCATCATGAACATGGGCTAATGCCGGCCATAAAGACCCACTTTTATCGGCAACATGCGATTACTTTTATTATAATACGAATAATCGCAGTTGTAGTCAAAAGTGTCAATCAGAAATCAGCTAACTCTATAGTTCCAGCATTATTCGACTAGAAGCTGGCAGCTATGAAACACTAAAAGGGTGGAAAGTGGTAACGTCTTCTCTTTACGGTGGGAAAATTGTAGTGCAATATCTTCAGATATTAGATTGATTCGAATTGTGATTAATAGGTATATAAAATATAAAAGGTGAAATCGGATGACACCCAGACCAAATTCTGAGCTCCGTCCATGTCTTGTAAGAACAGCTAATTAGTATACAGATATGGTCTCACTTAACCCCTGTAATCGGACATTGTATGGAGAGAACGCTTTATCTGTTTCTCGATCTGACTATGTTTGGAGGTGTGAATGTGTCTGACATTCCAAATGCCCGGAAATTTATGAATCTCATCAAAAATGTAGACAACGTGTTTAGAGATCAACTCTTAACCAAATAGAATAGGTTGCGCCTGCTGATGAAATGAGTTCAGATCTCTGTCCACTTCATTTGTTTTGCGAAGCTCAGTGATCACTTGCAATGGCAGCACTTCAGGAGATAGTACCGCTCTTAGGTGGGACTGAGGCTGATCCTTGAGGAGCCCCAAAAGAAGCCTTATTAATTTGTGGATTCTTTGTCATTTCATGCAGATATCAAGCCCGCTGAGCTGAACGGCAAGTCGGCGCCACCAACGGAATCCCCAACAAATGCCGATAATGAGGAACACGAACCGGCATCCAATGGTCATGCCAAGGCTTTGTCGGAGAAACCTGGTACGGATCTGGCAGAGGCCAACAACTTTACCAACGTTACCGAGGCTGAGGGTCAGCAAAAGGTAAGTCAAAGCAAACATTTTCCTCCTCCTTCCTGCAAGTCTTTAAATTATCATATTTCTGTCTGCAGAAACTGCCGTATCCCAAGTCCGTATTCTTCATCATCAGCAACGAGTTCTGTGAGCGATTCAACTACTATGGCATGCGCAGTGAGTATCAAGTCGAGTCAAGTCAAGTCCGGTCAAGTCGCGGGGCCTTACCACAAGCATGTCCTTTTTCCATTGCAGCTGTCCTCGTCTTGTACCTCAGTCGTCAGTTGGGCTATTCAGATGACACAGCAACCGTTGTTTTCCACGTTTTTACGATGTTCGTTTATTTCCTGTGTGTTTTTGGAGCTATAATTTCGGATTCCTGGCTGGGCAAATTCAAGACCATTTTGTACCTATCGCTTGTCTATATCTGTGGCTCTGTTCTTCTTGCTCTTGGCGCCATTGGACCCCTAAATTTACCGGTTGAAACGTTTACCATATTGGGTCTAGCACTAGTCGCCCTCGGCTCCGGTGGCATAAAACCCTGTGTGTCGGCGTTTGGCGGTGACCAGTTCAAGGTGCCGGAGCAGCTGAAGCAGATCACATCGTTCTTCTCGCTCTTCTACTTCTCCATTAATGCTGGCTCGCTGATCTCGACGACTGTAACCCCGATTCTGCGCGAGGATGTCCACTGTTTTGACGACATCAATTGCTATCCGTTGGCCTTCGGTGTTCCCGCCATACTGATGATTGTCTCCGTGCTAATCTTCGTCCTGGGACGGCCACTTTACAAGATCAAGCCACCGGCAGGTAACATGGTGGTGCTGGTGAGCAGCACCATCTGGACTGCGTTGACCACCAAGTGCAAGGAGAAGAAGACAAACCCGCGCGAGCACTGGCTGGATTATGCAGAGAAGAAGTACGATCGCAAGCTCATTTCGGAAGTCAAGGTTCTGATGCGTGTACTGTTCCTCTACCTGCCACTGCCCGTTTTCTGGGCATTGTTCGATCAACAGGGCTCCCGCTGGACTTTCCAGGCCACTCGCATGGATGGCGACATGGGCTCATGGGATTTGAAGCCGGATCAACTTCAGGTCTTGAATCCGCTACTCATTCTGATCTTCATTCCGCTTTACGATGTGGCATTCTACCCAGCCCTGCGTCTCGTGGGCATCCGCCGTCCACTCCAGAAGCTGACTATGGGCGGCATTCTGGCCGGCATTGCATTCATCATTTCGGGTGTTGTTGAGCTCAATCTGGAGGTTAGTTGCACAAAAAATGTCCCGCTTCTTTGTTCTTTGCGTACCACAAGGAACTGCTTATGCACTGAATGTTACTCTTTTTTTATGTTTCTCCACCCGCTTCCCTTTGCTCTTCTCTTTGCACGTCGCTTGCTGTCGCTGTAGAAAACTTATCCCGTCTTGCCCTACAGTGGAAACGCACAGTTGCGTATCTTCAACACCGAGAAGTGCCCCTACGATATCAGCACCAATCTGAAGACGTTCCGCGTGGAACCCCACAGTCTCTTCACAGACAAGGACATCAGCATAGCCACGAGTCCCTTTAGCCTGGAATATACGGTCACCAGTGCGCTGCCAGCATGCCCCTCCTTCGACAGCGCTACGCACTCCATCACTGATAACGCGGCATGGTCTCTCTTCTTGAATACAAGAAATAACACCCCGACCATGTGGACCCAGGACTTTGTGAATAAGCCCTCCGACAGTTATCCTCTGGTTCGTGTCATCGCCAATGTACAGCAAAATCGTGAAATTTTATTCAAGAGCAAGAAGGATAGCTACACGCTGAAGGCTAGCGAAACGGTCCTCACCCGCATGTCCTCGAGCTCCTATGAGGTCTTCGTCGACTCCCAGCCTGTTGGCAACTATCGCGTCCATACTGGTGGAGTCTACACCCTGCTGCTTACTGAGCTGGACGACGGAAGCTACCGCGGCGATCTGGCCGAGGTCACGCCACCCAATTCAATGAATATTCTTTGGCTGATACCCCAGTATGTGGTGATGACCCTCGGCGAGGTCATGTTCTCTGTTACAGGACTGGAGTTCTCCTATTCGCAGGCGCCGCCCAGCATGAAGTCCGTGCTGCAGGCCTGCTGGTTGCTGACAGTTGCCTTTGGCAACGTGATTGTCGTAATCATTGCGGAGGCGGCAATCTTCAACTCGCAAGCCAGTGAGTTCTTCCTCTTTGCGGGTCTCATGTTCGTCGACATGTTTGTCTTCATGTTCATGGCCTACAACTACAAGCCCAACGACCCTAACAAGAGCGACGAGGAGGTCGAACCCCTTACCGAAAAGGAGAACCAGGCGCAGCCAGTCGAGACGGGCATCGACAATAAGGGCAAGGAGATAAACGAGTAGGAGGCGACGCTCCTACTCGCTCCGCCATCCCTGTGCCCTTTCTGTTGTACGCATTTTGTATTATATAAATCCAATCTATCCTATCTACGTTAATTCACATTAACATATTTGTGTACATTTACAATGTAAGTGAAGGCTCTGCCCCAATCGATTCGATTGGACTTGGTGCAGCTCGGTTTGGCTGGATTCAACTGGGTTCAGCTGGGTTCAGCCGAGTTCGACCGAGGGGTGTTGTTGAATATGACACTAAACTAAACTAATCTAATACCAATAAACGAAAAATATAATCGTATCTGTGTTGTTGTTGTTATTGTTCTTGTTCAGATCCGTTACTACCCATTTTAACTCTTTCCTTTCTTTTGTTTTGCCTACATTTCATCTATATCTGAGCACCTATCTTAACTTTATCTTATCTTCACCAAAACATACCTTGTCTATCGCATGTCGCCGTCCTCGATCCAGTAAAGTTATCAGAGCAGAATAATCCAAGTCTTCAGGTGGACTCAATCGCAGGGAGAGCTAATTCAATGTGCGATCCAAACATAATAGTTTTCTATGTACCCCAAGGGTTCAACCAACAGAATGACCATCCAATCCTCCTGGACAGTTGGATTATGGGATCATTTGAAGGCTTTAAATACTAAAAATGTTTGATTCCATAGCACATAAGCTCTTCCTCCTCACTTAACTTCCGAGTCGAGTTTGTGTCAGTGTTGTTAGTGCCTGTGTCCTGCTTTCTCAAAAGGTCAAAGCTCCGAACTATTTGCAGAGCACGTATCCCGTTTTGCCCGACGCACACAACACCCAGTTGCGCATCCTAAACGGCATTCCCGACTGCGACTATCGGGTGTACACCAATTTGGGGGGCGGCAGCAACTGCACGCTGCACGGCCTCGATTACTATTCCAGTGGCAACGTGGCTACCTACGATGGTAGCTTCAGTCTGACCTACAATATCGAAAGCCTGACCCCAGGTAAGCAGGGAACGTCAGGCATCACCAGCCTTAAAAACCGTGAAATGATGTCCGTAATTCCTTTACAGGATGCGCCGCTCCACAAGGAGGCACCCGGCTGCTATATTCCTCGAAGGCGCACACATTATTCCTGCGCTTTGTTCAAAATGTGGGCACGCTGTGGTACGAGGATGAGCTGCAGAAGTCGAACAAATCGCAGGCTCTGGTCCGCACCCTGGCCAACATGCAGGCAACCAATCGCATCCTGTGGCGGGAGCGAAAGACGGGCAAGGTCGCCTTAGAGCTGCTGGCTCGCAACCATGACTTGCACGAACTCAACACCGTGGAGTACGAGGTACTGCTGGATACGGGCACACGGGAACTGCTGCTGCACCAGCAGGCACTACGCACGGGCGGTGTCTACGCGCTGGTCACTGCCTCGGGCAGCGCGGGCTTCGTCTCGCGCATGTTCGAGATCACGGAACCCAACTCGATGAGCATGTTGTGGCTGATACCGCAGTATGTGCTCATGACCCTGGGCGAGGTCATGTTCTCCGTAACAGGCCTGGTGTTCTCCTATGCTCAGGCACCTTCCAGTATGAAATCGCTGCTACAGGCCTTCTGGCTCCTGACAGCAGCATTCGGCAACATCATTGTCGTGGTGGTGGCGGAACTCAAGTTCTTCCAGTCTCAGGCCAACGAGTTCTTCCTCTTTGCGGCCCTCATGTTCATCGATATGCTTGTCTTTATGTGGTTCGCCGCCTACTACACGCCCTATGACCAGGTCATGGCCCTCAGACAGGAGCGCTGGTGCGAGGAGCAGCACAACAGGCAGCCCATCCCGCCGACTCAGACAGTTCTTGAGAAGAGCCCGAAGGTAGCCCCACACCGGGTGTCCAGGCTTAACTGCAGACGCACATCGCTATAACAATCCGGGGACAGGACCTTTACGTGCACAACGAAACGATTATATTGGCATTATATGACGCTTTTATATACGAGTATTATTCAATTCAATAAAATTCACATTCTCCGCAATTTAATTAAAAAAAAAAAACTGAACTGTACTAAGTGTGACCATGGGTCTCAAGTATAATTTACACTATGTTCGTGCGTTGTTACTAAGAATTTGCGCTAAAATACGTATATTGAATTGAATTCAATTGCAAATTTGATAAGAAGTGCAAGAGTTATAAAAAGTATGCTCATATTAAATAAATTATTTGATTTTAAATTTCGAATTGATTGCGCCACTTAAGTGTGACCAGCAATTGGAAATTAGGTACTGTTCGCGCATAAGACCAGGGCTACGCATGCTGTGTGGCGTTGCCAATTTAGCGCGGCGTTGCCAACTTAAGCGCACGAGCTGGCAGCTCACTTTGGTCATTTGACGTTTGGCATTTTTAGTGCTTTTCGTGACAGAAAAAAGAAGAAGAAGCGGAGTTTCTGCAATCATATGACTTGTCGATCGATAGAGAAAAAATCCAGTTGAATTTTCTTTGAGCGCTGCGTTGGAAAAGTTACGCCCCCGACCGCACACACGGAACTCTAACTGTGCCGAAGCCAGGAAAAACTGCAGCAGAAGCCACATAACTCGAGGCAAATTCCACAGCTCTTTTCGCCAGTCCCCATCTCTCTCTCGCTCTGTGTGTGTGTGCGTGCAATTTGTAGTCCAAGTCCAGCAAAATGGAGAGCTCTGGATTCATGTTCAACATCGACAACGGCTACCTGGAGGGCCTCTGCCGCGGCTTCAAGTGCGGCATCCTCAAGCAGGCCGATTACCTCAACCTGGTGCAGTGCGAGACCCTCGAAGGTAAGTCCCACTTCCACCCTGCGCTCCACAATCCGCTCCACACGCACGCCCCGCTTAGTCACATGACCGAAGCTCGCGCTGCTATCAGCAGCGGCAGAAGCAACAACAATGCCAATTGGCAGTGCCTCTGTGTGTGTCTGTGGTTCGCGCGTGTGTCTGTGTGTGTGTGTGTGTGTTTGGAAGCCCGTCTTGTGATTTGTTGTCATTTTGTACCCTACGCGAGGACGGCGGGTACGGGTCGGGCAGTTGCCTGCAGTCACGAGATATGCAACACGCTGCAAAAATCACGCACTTTCACGCGGGCCCACTGATAAGCTATCGCTGCAGAGACGGAAACACAGCGTTATTATCAATAGCCGAGCTACCGCTGCGGCTGTCTCATACCCTTGAATCCCTTGAAAGCTGAAATGGGGAAGTCTGGTGCAATTCGTCTAGCTTGGTTGAGAAATTTAATGAATCGTCTGATTGGTCTGGCTGTAGTCATTGCTCGCCAAATTGAGCTCCCAAAAGCAGCAGCTGGTTGCTTCACTTCTTATGCCCCAATATATCGATATCTCGTTTCCTATTTCAGATCTCAAACTGCATCTGCAGGGCACAGACTATGGCAGCTTCCTGGCCAACGAGCCGTCGCCGTTGTCGGTGTCCGTCATCGACGACAAGCTGCGCGAAAAGCTGGTGATTGAGTTCCAGCATATGCGCAATCATGCCGTGGAGCCGTTGTCCAACTTCCTGGACTTTATCACCTATGGCTATATGATCGACAATATTATCCTGCTCATCACGGGCACCTTGCATCAGCGTCCCATTTCGGAGCTGATACCCAAGTGCCATCCACTGGGTAGCTTTGAGCAGATGGAGGCCATCCATGTGGCATCCACACCTGCTGAGCTCTACAATGCAGTGCTTGTGGACACTCCACTGGCCCCGTTCTTTGTGGATTGCATTTCCGAGCAGGATCTCGATGAGATGAACATTGAGATCATCCGCAACACCCTCTACAAGGCATACCTAGAGGCTTTCTACAATTTCTGCAAGAAAATGGGTGGCTCCACAGCCGATGTCATGTGCGAAATTCTGGCCGTAAGTTGAATTAAATTAGTCCCGCTCGTAAAGCTTCAACATAGGTCAGAGAAGGTCTTTTTCCTCTGACTGACTGGCGGCAAATTGCAATCTTCAGGAACTAACTCTTTCATTTTCTCCGATTAGTTCGAGGCTGATCGCCGTGCCATAATCATTACCATCAACTCCTTTGGCACTGAGCTGTCCAAGGACGATCGGGCAAAGCTGTATCCCAACTGCGGCAAGATGTACCCCGATGGACTGGCTGCCCTGGCACGTGCCGATGACTACGAGCAGGTCAAGACCGTGGCCGAGTACTACGCCGAGTACGCGGCTCTTTTCGATGGCTCCGGCAACAATCCCGGCGACAAGACGCTTGAGGACAAGTTCTTCGAGCACGAGGTTAAACTGAATGTGTTCGGCTTCTTGGAACAATTCCACTTTGGCGTCTTCTACGCGTACCTTAAGCTCAAGGAACAGGAGTGCCGCAACATCGTTTGGATAGCCGAGTGCGTTGCCCAGAAGCACCGCGCCAAAATCGACAACTATATACCCATATTCTAAGAACTGCGGTCCCGCCTGATCGTTCGCTCTTTATTTACAAATGAAAACAAAAATATTAATTCTTAAATCTAATTTTTGCGTTAAAATAATCCAAGTATTTTGTACAACTTTTTTTTTTGTTTGTTTGTTTGCCCCTCCCATTGTTATGCAATTGTTTATGTAATGTATGTATATTATAACGAAACACCACTGTACCCCCATTGCGAGTATTATTACTGTTGTCGCACCACAGGCAACCCCCGTTGTCGGCGCCAGTGCAATCCAGCTGTGTCGGCATCCTCGGCAGCCGCTTTCCAGACGCCCAAGCCCAAACCCATTCCGATCTTTATATATGTTTTGCACTTGTAGACTATTTGTTAAATATATATATATAAACAATATGTTGATATATTATACACAAAATATTGTAAAAATAATAAACTCAGTCGGAACTATTTAAGAAGCGCTTCTGGATCAGCTGTAAATAGATGTTAATCCAACTATTAAAATCATATTCTATCAACATTCCCTGAAACCAAATACTTTTCATTTCTAAACCAACCGACATTTAAACATATACTTTGTCTTTACTCAACCGATATATATGGGGAATGTGAAAAGTAATTTACTAAGACAGCTGAGATACACTATGGCCATAGGTTTGTAATGCATATAAGGTTGCGTCGTAGACCCACAATATAGTCCTTGACCAGGTTCGTCTGACTATGTATGTAAACCAGTTCCGTAATTTAAGAGCTATCGTAATGTCAGAATCGACCGGATCAGATCACTATACCGTATACTATTGATTAGAAATTTATCAAGTATTTACACACATTTATCTTACACACGATGCTTCTATATAATGATGGAGGAAGTATGACATCTTCAGCGTGCCGAATATAATTCTTCTTTACCTTTCAGAGGAAGGCAGATTGAAATCGAGAAAAACTTCAACATGTAAAGTGAACAATGTTGTATAGGGGCAAATTTCCATAGCTCATAACTCAGCCAAAACTCCACCGATTTTGACTTGTTATACCATTTTGTCCATGTTTTTTGATTCCAATTCGTTCCATATTCAAGTTTTATTCAAGTCATGAAAATTTTTTTTTGTATTTTAACTATTACTTGAATTTTTTGTGGAGGTAAGGGTCCCCCTGTTTTGAAAAAATTTTGAAAATTAAAAACTCAAATTTCTATGGTATTTCCATTTTTGATATCAAAATTAGCACAAAAATTTTAACTATTACTCGAAAATCGGCCAGAAATCTAGTAAAATATAAATAAAACTTAAACAATGGTGGAGTTACATGTTGTCACGTCTGTCTACATATCACATCACCTCACATATAGTTAAAACATTCAGGAAATTGTTTGTCTGTGGATAAAGTTCTTTAACCATTCGGTTCTCTCAAGGTTTTCGGGGTGAGGCTTCGAATGATTCATAAGGAGTTTTGTCTAGACAAAGAAATATCATTATGACAGTACGTGATTCAAGTCCATCGAGTAAGAAGAAGCAGATGCGCAATGCGATATGCTTTGTTACCCTAACAATTCACTGGCATAGCTTATCGATCATATCATGAAAGAGTATCGTGATACATAAATCATTCGAAATTATATATTTATTTAAAGGGGAGTATCTCTAGTAAAATAATCGTTACTACGTAGAACATATCAAACGTTTTTCCGAGAAGTATTAAAGGCATGATATTTAAATTCTCTATTCCATGTTATGTTCATAAACCCAAGTACAAGGTAGCGTGAGATCCTAAATTCGAATTAAACTTGATCTGTTTAGGCTATAGAAGGCTCAACGCCAAGTTTCTTGTCTAGATAGGCGGTCGGCGGGCATGGTTAAATCGGATCGGCGGCCGACCTTGATCAGGAATATATGTAGAGAGGGCTATACTATTACTAGCGTACCCTTCTTTTCCATTGTCAGTGGGATCTCTATATGGAAAGAAGCCACAACAATAGCTCATTAGCATGGGAAGAGGAAGAGCTCGCTGTGCCCGTCCAATTGGCACGAATTCCAACTGCCCGGTTCGATGGCAAAGATAATTATGCCACAGCCGATCGAACATGTTGCGACCGCTGCTCACAATCAGAGGGCGCCAAAGTCGCATACACATGCGTCGAGCATGCCTCTGTGTGTGTGCGTGCGCCGCGACCTGGGCAGGTGCCAACATGTTCGAGCTAAATAGAAAGCCGCGCTCAGCTGTCGGCAGGTTGCTTGTGTTGTTGTTGCTGTTACAGCAGCTTGCAAGTTCTCTTGTTCAGGTGTTCGGCTGTGTTCGGTTCGATGGGGCTCGGATCGGTTGGCTGCGATTGCCAATAACTCGGCCCGATGTCTTCGGCTGCGCTCAGTTGTGTTTCGCGTCTCGACACGTTCAGTCCACTTCACCCAAAGCTGCGCTTGGCAGCCGATCCAGAGCCCAGCTTGTAACGCGCGCCCAACTCTGATTTAAATATAATTCTTTTTTTTTTTTCAAATTGTTCACCGCTAAGCCAAACGCTTTTTTTATTATTTTTTTTTTTTTTTGCAAAGAAAAAGTGCTTAAAAAATCTATATTGTTGTTGCTGCTGCCAGTGCGTAGACGTGACAGGATAAGAAGAAACGTGCAAATAGGTAAATAAAACTAAAAGGAAAAGGAAAGTAGGAACAGGAGCCTAAGGAGAGGCCTTCAAGAGGGGGCACAGACAGAAAGAGAGAAGACAGGGAGAAATAGCTTTTGCGCTTGTGTCTTTGCTTAGCGAAATGCGGCCAATTGTCAGCCGCAAAGAGAACATTTTGCCATTTTGCCATTTTGCCACTTAACTTGGCCAAAAGCGACTAATACGATGACCAGGAAACCCAAAGAAGCAGCCAAGTCCAAGTCCAAATGCACGTAAAAGTCACCGAGAAATTGTGTCAACCAGTTTGCGCCGCAGTCGCAGTCGCAGTCGACGTCGACGTCGGGGCCGTTTGGTGTTCTGTTTGTTGTTATTGTTGTTATTTCTCATCAATTTTATTTGAATTTGGCATTTGTTTTACTTTCTACCAAAATCTTCTCCGTAACTCTTCCGCCGCACAAATCGAAATCGATCGAAATTTGGCTGCTCCTCAAAATATGCAGACCGCAGGAAGTCGAGTGGAGGCAATTTTACCACAATCCCTAAATACTTCCGCCTCAAAAAGTCCACTGTGTGTATGTGTGCATGTGTGCATGTGGGCGTGTGTGTGTGTGTTTGGTATGCTTCTAACTGCATTTGCAATGCAACCCAAGCGAAAGCTTTCAAAAGCTCACAAATACATGCACAAAGTCAATGCTGGCTTAGATTCGAGCATTGGAGGGAGCCCTTGCCGTGGAGCCGCTGGCTCCGCCTCTGTTGGCCTGGCCCCATGCGGAGGCCCATGACTTAACGAGGCTAATGATAATGCGGCGTTGTGCTCCATTCACAAATCTCAAGCATTTGTTAATCATTCAAAAATTTCACTTGTCCACCTGAAGACAATGACAAAGACCACCGACCCAGACCCAGCCGCCGTTGAAGAAGAAGGGGCGGCAGACGCAGGGGAAGAGGCTGAGAGAAGAGAAGTTACTTAACCTTAATATTGAGCAGAAAACTTGAAAACTCGATGTTCGGATTTGATATAATGCTACTCCGCTTGTCGCCCACAATAACACACATATTATACAAAGAAAGCGACTTCTTGAGAGTTATGAATGTTATGCACAGCAGCTGGGGCCCCGGGCAATTGATTATATAAACCGAGGCCGGAGCCGAGGCGTATGTGAAGATGTGAAGAAAAGTGATTTAGCATAATCGATATATTCGTGTCGTAATCAATTCCCGCATCAAAAGAAATTTTGCAGCCAGCGAAAGATAATACAAAATATTCAACACTTTCGCTATGCAGATGTCCGATTAGCATATATAGATATTATAGATATTTTGGTATTTCTCTGGTATTCGAAAGGTTGGTTGAAAGGTTGTAGGAAAGGTAGGGAAATATTCATAAAAAATCAAAAACAAAACCAAGATCGAAAACAAAAACGAAATCGAAATGGAAATGGAAATACAATATATATATATTTATATATATATATATATATATATTTATATGTATAAATATCGATATTTGTTGTTATTGTTGTACAACAAAACATTCGCTCACTTTCTATTTTCTTATTCGTTTATTCGTTTAATAATTAATTAATGCTAATCACTTTTCACAACCGTTATAATTTATTGACAAATTTCGAAAATATGCCGCCTAACAACGAACAGACAGAGACAGGAACAGAGCCAGAAGGAGACGGAGTCTATGCGTCATTTAGTAGTTTTTGTAGTTGTCCAAAAAATGCAAATGAATCCCCCCAATATGAATATGAATACACTCACTCAGACCATGTCGGCACTCCACTTCACAGTCCAGTCCAGGCCTGGCCTGCGGGTTTCCCCACCCTATGAGGGGCTGTGTATTACGTATTGGAATGTTTGGTGAAAATTTCTATACCATTTTGGTTACCAATTGGGGACAGTATTGAAATTGTTGCCCTTTCCGTGCTGAGTTTTGCCAAATTCGGAACCATCGAATGCAACGCTAGCACCCTAATCGAAAAGAACCAGGCCCAACCCATCATGCACCTGGCATAGCACTGGAACCAAACCGAATCCAAATCCAAAATCCGAATCTGAATTCATTTGCCATTTGCTATTTACAATTTACTGTTATTGTTTAGACCATTGCCATTGCCCCAACGCCTTCCCTTCTCCCCGGCCAACAACGCCGTCTCTTGGTGTCCCTCCTTAGTTCTTCGGCTGCTTCTTCTTCTGGTTCTCGTGCTTCTGCTTCTGCTTCTGCCCCTGCAGCTGTTGCTTTTGTTGTTGTCGCTCTTGTTGTTATTGTTGTTATTATTGTTATTATTGTTCATGTTGTAGTTGTTCTGTTTGATTGTGGCTTTTGTAAGTTGTTGTTGTTGTTATTGTTGTTGCCGCAGCCGCAGCCGCATTTGGCCACATACTTTCTATCCACTCGGCAGACGCAGGTAGGCACAGTCCCAGCTCAACGAACAACGCTAACAACAACAACAACAACAACAACAACAACAACAACAACAACAACAACACCATCAACACCAGCTGCAAAGCTACCAATTGGGTTACAAGTAGTTTGTTGTTGTTGTTCTAATCATAGCCCCACTGCAAAGGTCACCGCATGGCATTTGAGGGAAGCAGGCCTAATCATTGTCCCAAATGTAGCTTTTTTACATGAAGCATATTTTGAGAAGCATTTAGTAATGGGTAGCGCGCTCTCAGGCCAAACAGGAGTTGTGAATGAGATGTCACATGAGTTCCACTCATGTCGGTAGCAAGACCCTCTCAGAAAAACTAGATTGTGGCGTAGGATTTGAAATTCACCCACGTCTTCAGTGAAAGAAGCATAAATAAAGGCAAACAGTGCTTTATGCTGTGACCCGTTATGGTTGTTCTAGCCACTATTTGAACATAGGCAAATCCATGGCGTAGGATTAATGAAAAATTTGAATTATACTACTCGAATATAATCACTGAAGAATATCGTACAGGTATGTCTGATATATGAGACATCCAACCAAGCTAATTTTAGGTTCACGGTGAGCCCAGTTGTACTCGTAATAGCTAGTCTAGTTGTAGTTGAAATTCGACGTTTCTTAATCGTCTAATCGGTGCTTTCTCCCGACGACTGTGGGCGTCCGTTGAAAGCGAGATCAATGCAGAAGCTGGAGCTCGAGCTGAGCATGTGCTTCATTCATTATGTAGCTTTTCGCCGAGGGGGAGCCAACTCAAGTGGTTCAATGAGTCAATAGCTAAAAATTTCACTTTGGCCAGTGCTCGAAACTATTGGTCGTTGGAACAGTTTAAGAAAGTAACGCCCACCCGCCCCTTCCGAAATCCCAAGAGCCAGTTCTGTGATGCGTGCAGAGGGCGCATTCTAGTCGCATTCTCCTCGGCTGATCGAACAATCGTTGAGTTATCAATTAAAAAACACGGGTCGGGTTCCCCACGGAACGGTTGCAGAACATGTTGTTGTTGCCGATCTTAAGATTTCACTCTCGTTTTTTCAGTTTCTTTCTTTGAGTATTTTCTTTGTTTCTCTGCCTTCCTTCTCCAGGCCTCCGGGTGCCTCTTTTGTTTGCCCTCACATTTTACGCATCTTCGAAATTCAATATCGGCCGCTAGATGTCGCTGCTAATTTGTTTATCTTTCAAATTCGTGCAATACTTTTTCTCCAACTGCCACAACCGACCGGCAACGGCCCCGTTCCGGCGCAACATTTCGCACGAAGAAAAGAAAATAAATGAAGTGGCCGAAGAAATTATGTCAATATTTATTTAAATTCGTTTCTTTCGTCGGTTTAAGCGAAAAAAAACACAAAAAACAAAAAAGGTGAAATTTAATCGCGCACCACTTGAAAGCGATTTTTGTGTGCTGTGTTTACTTTTGGAATACTTTTTCGGTAGCTCTACCTGACTTTGTTCGGGTGAAACCTCCACCAAGACACTCAGACTCACAATCAGATTCCGACTCAGACTCTGGCTCTGGGTCGGATTTAATTGCAATCCATTAACGTTGAATTGAATTGCAAATTAAATGAATCAGACGGCAAGGGAAACTACATTCGCCTTTTCTTAGATCCTTTCACACTCCCCACTCGCACGGAGTTGCAACTTGGTATTTTTGGTAAAAAGGCAAACTTCTTAGAGCAAAGCTTTATTGAAGTGTCTGATTTGAAAATGGGTTCGCCTTCCCCCTGGACTCTCCTCACACCAAAGCTCCTGAAAAAGTCAAAACTCAATCAAAAGTTCGCGAGGCCGAACTGCTATCTCAATCGCCAAGTCTAAACAAATTATCAACACAAATACCTTGTTCCATCTTAAATTCCAGATCAAGATGAGCAACTCTCTTGCCCGTTCACTTCTGCTGCTGCTGCTGGCTTCGGCCACTTTGATTGCGGCGGACGCCAAGTCCGTGCAAAGGCGCACCGATAAAATTTCCGAGAACTTTAAGCAGTTGGATCTGCCGCCAGAGGAGATTGACCCGAATGTGGCGCCACCAGAGCCACAGAAGGATGGCATTGTCACAACCGCTGCTGAACCAGTCGCCGAAGCTGTCGAGGAGGCAGCATCTGGCGTCATCGATGAGAGCATCAATGAAATCGCCAGTGGCGATGCAGTCTCAGCACCAGTACCAGCCCCAGCAGCCGCTGCAGCAGCAGCTTCTGCCGTTCCAGAGCCAGTCACAGCGGCGCCAGCCAAGCCTACGCCCACTCCAGCAGCTGCCAAGCCTCAGAACGAGAATCCCATTAGTCGATACTGCAAGTGCGCCGAGTCCCATTGCGATTGTTGCCGCAAATTCGGCTTACCCCTGCTCCCGAGTGGTCCCGGCTGTGCCAAGATCTCGTATCTGGGCAACGATGAGATGAGCGTCTCACTCAAGTTTGGCGATATTACTCTTGCCTCCCGCCGCATCTCGAGCAAACGCGCTCGCCCAATTTGCGTGGGCATGCCCGGTGGATACTCAAAGTTCTGTGGACGCGTCTACGGTCTGTCGCAGGCCAAGGAGAACTTCAAGGCCTGCTTGGCCTTCGAGTTGCGCGCCGATGATGAACTGGAAGCTCAGCTCCCCATCTCCTGTTTCAAGTTTGGCGCAGAAGGCCTGCGTGTGGCTGAAGCTGAACCTCTGCCCACGAAGGTGAAGCAGGAGGAGGAAGACGACGATGACTTCTTTGGCTTTGGTGGTAAGTTGGAAGTGGTCTAGATACGACTTGACTCCGACTAATACTCGATTCACTTACAGCCGGCGGCGACGACGATGAGGATGAGGATGACTACGACGATGCGGAAGAGCCCTCGGCTGAGGACGATGATGCCGACTACGCAGATGATGATGAAGCGGAGGCACCAGAAGATGCCGACTACGGTGGCTTCAGCCTGGGTGGACTGCTCGACGAGCTTGACGACGACGAGGACGACAAGCCCAGCAAGAAGCCACAGACTGCAGCAGTTGCCACAACCGTTGCAGACCAAACACGTGAGCATGTGGATACGGAACAACAGAGTACGGATCCGGTTCAGAGCAAGGACGATGCAGGCACTACGGCAGCTCAAGCCGCCACACCAGTACAGGAGGCAGCTGCAACTATGGCGCCCGTTGCCGAGAGCACCACGGCGAAAGGCAAGCGTTCCAAGAAAGCGAAAAAGAACAAGAAGAAGAAGAAGGCCGCCACAAACGCTGCCAGCGAAAGCGAGGGCGACTTTGCCTACGAACTGTTCAGCGGAATCCTGGATTTTTTCAACTGAGCGGCCAACGCGAGTTCGCCAACATGATTGGCAACACTGTAAATACCCTGTACCGACGTTGAGCTGCTGATGGGATTATTCGACGAGTCCCCCGCCCGGGGACGTAGAGGAGCAACTTAGTATAATGGATTAATAATGACGTTAATTAATTTATTTATTTATTCACGACGAAATTTGCTTGTATGTATAGGAGATGCGATGCGAGAGATCTGTCCTCAAAATGAAATCGTAAATGTTCTCCATACGTTTAAATTATAATTTAAAATAAACAAAAAAGTAAAGTACCATTCATTATTTTCATTTAATAGCGACTCATATTGCACAGATGCACTTTCATGCATACCCGCCACGCCACGCCACGCCCACATTTCGCGCCTTTAAAGTAGGTCTCCTGTCATTTACGAATTCAGACGGAACCCAGCCACCGGGCCCCATGCCAACAATCCCTCAGGTGTTACGCAGCTGCTCGGCATTGCGATGGCGGATCAACCGGAACCTAAAAGTATACCACAGATTTAGGCGCGTCTCACATTCCGGGGCAACCTGGTTGAGATTTTGGTCATTTAATCAATATTAATTGGATTATTGTAAAGTGTACTTTGTTTAGATGGTATTCAATTTTATTGAGTCTTCTATTGACATGGCGAGCATCTGCGTTCCGTGTTCTCCGTGCTTCTGCGCCCGATTTGATATACTTGCCACTTATCCAGAGTTTTCATCATATTGCGGAGTCCAATGTTTCGGATTTAAAGGATAACAAAGGGATTGACTGCGCTTCGCCTACTGCCACATGCATTGATTAAGTGTCGCATCATTTGTCAAAATGCCGCCAGAAGCCACAAACGCCACCATAATTGAGTGAAGGGGTCTGCCCGGCTGCTGGCTGCTGGCTCCGAGCTGAAGATGGTGCTGAGGAGGGGGCTGAGAAGGGGCCTGAGGGTGTGAGGGCCAAATTTTAATTAGAAACTATGCGCTGCAGTTAAGAGGACGAAACGTGATAAATCTACCCAGACGCTGCTGGCAGAGTGCTCGGCCGGCCACACTTAATTAACTCCGGAGTAAATTTGCCTTTCCTCTTGGGCCAAGTCTGAAACAAGTTTGCTAAGGAGTTACCTATCTCCGAATCTGGGAATGCCATTGCCAGACATTTACCAACTGCCAGAGAAACTGGAATGCGTCATTCTCAATTACAACCCCTTAAATTATTTTCTTTTTCGCTGAGTGCAAAATAATGAATAATTAATAATTCTGGAGCCAATTAGCATCGACGAACTGAACTGGACTCTTCGTTGACCTCTGTGGATGTCGAAAGTCGGATGTCATTTTCAGATATTTGTCAGATCGGTACCCTGTATACTATAATAGAGCTAATGGATGCATATACAAATACTCCCCCGGAATTGTGGGTTTTGGTGGGTAGGTTGGGTTGCTTAGACAAAGGCCGGGTGTATTTAGTCATACATATATAATATTTATTCAAACATTAATGTACACATTGAGTAAAATATTTTGTATCGTAAAATTTTCATTCAATTTGATTGAATGTACAAAAAAAAACCAACAAACTCTTTCAATTTTGCACCTTTCGGATGCTTCGACTCAAACAATTCGGTGTTTACTTAAGATAATTCCCATAATCATTTCAATATTTTTGATTTAACATTTGCCATACAAAAATAGTTAAAAAAAAATTCGCATACTACATTTCATAGCCGACTTCTATATTCGATTCCACTCACAGTTAAATAATAGACATGCTTATCGCATGGTTGCATACCCGATATACATATATAGTATAGCATATCGGCATGCATCAAATATAGGTATACAATGTGTGTATAGATAGGTATACATATATAAAGAGCAAAAATGTGTTAGTGGTTCACATATAAAAATTGTACATTCAATTATTTTGTATGCGGATCTCGGAATGCTCTGTGCATCGAGTGTCTTAGCTACACCGCTGTCCATTTGCCTAGAATCGGGGCATGTTATAGTACCTATAGTAGTTATATAAGCCAGAAAATCAGCCCATTGTCACATAATTAGGGAACTCTCGGGCCCCATTGATTTCCAAAGCAATTGCCGAATCATATTCCCCATGTTGGGGATACTAAGCAAATGGACAGCCCTGTAGGCATACCCAAAATCGTCATATCCATATCATATGTTGTACCCTACGTATTTAATATATTTTATATTGTATATATACATCAAATGATTAACATACACAGAAAAAGAGCATTTAAAACCAGACACAATATTAATAATTACGGAGTAATCACCCCAAGGGAGATATTCTTTTTTTTTTTGTGGCATTTTTGCTAGTTTTCTTTTTGGTTTTTGGTTTTTGATTTGTATACTTATGAATTTAAAAATGTCTATACCAAAGTTTTTTGGAGTTGTTGTCAAAAAAAACAACCTGACAAAAAAACTTAAGTTTACGTTTTACAAAGAGCAAAAGTTGTCAATCTCATGTAAGATATATTCATATAAGATTATATAATGTATTGTATATATATTTATTTGCATGTATATATATGTGTATATATTGTATAATTTAGTATATATGTATACGTATATGTCTATGCTATGTATATGGATATGGTATATGTATGCATATGTTAATGTATTCTCCATTCGATTGGGTTCTTTGTCTCATAGTTCATAGTTCTTATTTCTTAGTTCTTGACTCTGTATCTATTTCGTTTGGTAACTTGATAGTGCCCCGGGAAAGTGTCCTACGAAAGTTATGGAAAATTGTCGAAATATTTGTGACCAAATCATGTGGCGCTAACGTGTTTTCGCTAAAGTTAGTTGGTTAGTTAAGAGTGGCTTTTTAATCAGTCTCGTTTTGTAAACAGTTTAGTAAGTAGTCAATATGTATGTAGTTAAAAGGTAGTAAGAGCGAGTCTATGTGCCTGTGTCTGTACCTGTGTCACCCTGTGTGTGTCTGCGAGTGGGTGAGTGTGCCTAACTATGAGTGAGTATGTGAATGTGAGTTGTGTCCTTACGGAGTCCACTGTTATCCATAAAGGCCCTGATTTGTGGTTGTGCCCCTTATGCCCCTTGTGCCCAGTTCCGAGTACCTCCCTTCCGCAAGTCTTCTGCGAGTTGATTTACACCTGCCACAGAGCGTTGCAACTGCTTTCGCCCTGTGGTTGACCCTGCCTTCGATCAGTTTTAGTCTCACTGAATTTTGATATGTTTCTGTATTTGCCACATTCCCCTCCTCGTAGCCAAAAGCTATTCTGATTTCCATAAACTGTGAAATTGGCTTGAAACGATAATCGAAACTTGTGATTGCTTTTGTAATTGGTTCAGAAACGTGCCGATTCGGCACAAGTGTGGGCAATTCAGTATAGCTTTGCCTCGATATGTCTTCAATAATCGCAAACCAAAACATCTCAATAACTAACTAACAATATCAATCAATTCAAAACTTAATTTCAAACAGTCCACACATTTCGCTTCTGCGAAATCGGTATCGGAATTGCAAGTTGGAGCTGTCCGCCGTACGGGTTGTTCCTGTGTTCGATTTATGCCTGTTGCAGCTATTCTGTGTTGGCTCAACATTTCATTCCGCCCATTTCTTAGCCACCCAACTACCTCTAAGGCCCACCTCTCTCGCAGCACGACTTTTCATCAGTTCTTTCAGCTTTGATTTCGAATTCAGCCTTTGCTTCGTTGGGTTTGCCAAAGCAATTAAACAATTATATTGCAAAAATCTTTGCGAAACTTTGACTAAATTAATATGTTCGCACACTAAATATGTATAGAAGCATTAATCATACAAATGCACAGCTATTGTACGGCGTAATATGACACGAAACTCAGCAAAAACCAAAAATACAATTACAATGGAAGCAAAACTTTTCAACTGTCGAAAACTTTGTGGGTTTTGTGAATTTCAAATGAATTATGATGAATGATGCTTGAGTTCTCTTCACACCTCTCATTGCCGCCATCTCATACACATACCAAATGGTTCGTCAGATTTTGGACTGGAGTAGGAAACTCAATGGTGCTAATCAAAGCCAATGTTTTCATAATCACAAATCAGAAGTAAATAATAGGAACTGTTCGATATCTGTTGCATGTTACAATACATATTGGGTTGAGCACGAACACATCCTGCCTTTTGGAATATTTCTGCACTCGTCCTCTAGTCGTAGTTGGCCCTCGAAGATTGTGCGATCAATTGGTCCATTGGCCGGTTTCGTGGCTTTATATGATACAATGGATATGATTGTATGTTAGGATATATAGTTAGCTTTTGTTATGGCATTGGTCGATGCGATACGATGCGATATGTGTGGACGAGTTCGATAAACATCGTGTAAAGTGTGCGTTAAGAATCGCAAAGAGCAGCAGCGACGACATATGTGAGCTGAGTTCTGAGATCTGAATTCTCTAGGAATGACACATCTATAAATTACACCGAAATATCGGCGCAGCTTGGACTCAGTTCATAATGGTATAATATTTAAACAATATTTGTCAAAAAGAAATGTCAACTCAATTGATACGGCTGCTCCTTGCGTTCGTCCCTGTAAACAGTTTGGTATTTAGTTGTTTCTTTTCGTGTTTTGTTTTTCTTTTTTTATATTGGTTACACTTTTTACTACAACATAAAGATTTTGCAAAAACACATTTATGGATTTTTTGTTGGTATTTTCTGTAAATTTTTAAAATATTTTGTAGCAGCTCATGCTGGGTATTTCATAGTCGAGCTTTGTGCTTTTCACATGCGTATTTGAATTGAATCGTTTAATATTTCAATGTTTCAATGATTTAAAAACAACAACAAAAACAACAACTCGGTTTACCTAATAGTTTTTGTACCCTTGCAGAAGGAAAATATTCTTCTCATTATCATCCTTTAATCATTCTATTGACTCGAACAAGCCGAGTCAATAGCCAAACTACACCACACTTGGGAATTTTTTCTGCCACAGTCAACAGTTCGACTATGGAAAACTGACCTTCAATTGGAGCTCTGCAAGGGTTCTAAGATTTCAGCATCGATCTCACCATTCGTTGTTATTGGATTATTCATGAATTGTTTGTATTCTGCAAACCCTCAAAGACTTGAAAAGTTCTATGAGGGGTGGGGCGGGGCGGTGCGGGGCAGGGCGACGCCTTGCATCATTGCCAACTTGCCAATGAGTCCCATTGAACACATTTTGACGAATGTGCTTCCATTAAAAATATTCTTTTCGAAATTAATTTTTTAAACTTGTTTTTCACGATTTTTGTATGGAAAATCGATGAAAATATTATTGTCCCTATGTGAAGCAAATCAAAAGCAGCGCCGCCTCATTTGGGGAAATGGAAGAAAACGTACAATAAACGCTTTCCCTGTGGGATGTTTTCCTGATCTGTAGGAAAATAGATTGAATACGAGAATCGGTAATTTGTGGAACTGACATCAGTGTATTTGATCAGACAATTGAAATCTTTTGTGCAAGTCGGAAGAGCTGCAAGAACAAATTTTGAGAGGGGATGGCGATTTTATCAATATATTCTTATGAGAGATGCATAAATGCAGTAATATTCTAAAGTTAGCGATGACTAAAATATAAAAATGGAGAACTTATCCTGGAAGCCTACAAGAGGAGAAGAAAAAACACCGATAGTTTGCATATATCTTTCCTAAATGTCGGTAAAATCTTTGAAATTAAGCCTGAAATGTATATGAAGTAGAGTTTTAAGTCAAAATCTGAGTGTTTTCATTTATAGATCCGATAGTATTGGTTTTGCAATAGTTTTGTTCTTAGTTCCTGCAGCCAATTTGCGGCTCTCCCTTGTGGGTCGCATTTGGACTCTCTTTGAAGTATAATTTTCGGTTCCATTCTACTGATTTCTGCAAAATTTCAATTTAATTGTTTTAATCGCAGTCTTTGCCCCCCATGCCACACACCACGCACCGCACTCCGCACACGTTGCCACACGTAGCGCTTAGATGACAAACAAATCACTGCAGCTGGAGGAGTTGCGCCTCCTCATGTTCTTCTTGAAGCGCAGCACCGAGGACAGGAAAATTTTGGTGCGTGCCGTCAGCTTGGTGACCACTTTCCGATTGCAATCGGTGCCCTCATTACTATCGTCGTCGTCATCGTCGTCGTCGTCGTCGTCGTCGTCATCATCATCGCCACCTTCCGCGCCCGCTGTCCCATGGTGAGCCGCAGCTGCTGCCGCGGCGGCTGCTGCAGCCGCAGCTGCCGACGTGGATGGGCCGTTGTCATAAGGTTGGCGCGACTTGTTCTTTGGGCCAAATGGACGACGATGACGAATGCCGGCGGTTAACATTTCGAATTTACTGAGGGTATGACCATTCCGCAGACCATTGCCATATGCCTGCAGGCGCTGATTCTCGCCGCTTTCCTCGTCTTCCAGCTCACTCTCACCCATCTTGAGTATGCTCTCCAAGTTGAGCGTGCGACGATTTGCCTTGCGAACCTGCTGACCACGAACTGGCCCTGCGGATCCACTTGGCTGATCGTCCTGTGGCTGCTGGGCTTCTCCGTTGGCCTCGCCACTGTCGTTTGCTGTTGGTCCATGCTCCTCCTCCTCATCATCATCTGCTTGGCACATGCTCATCTGCCGCACCACGCGACGAGCCGGTAGATGCATGCGTCGATGGTTCTGTATGGTGCTCTGCATGTTGAGCCGCTGCCTTTCGCGATCGCTGAGCAGGCGTATGCGCTGGGGATTGAGCTTCACCTGGGCCACAATGCCCACCAGCAGCTCATCCACATTGTGGTCCAGGCCCGATGATGTCTCAATGAACTTACATGCAATCTCCTTGGCTAGCTTGCGTCCCACTGGAAGTCCAGAAGAAGACCATTAATTGCCGGATTGTGACTGCAAAGACGCAAACTTACATTGGCGGGACACCTCACGGTGTCGCTCCAAATCCGTTTTATTTCCGACGAGTATGGCTCCGCGGGTCAACAGCATATCATTCTCCTTTAGGTACTGCAGCACTCTTTCGGCGGCCTTGAAAGTCCCACGATCCACAACCGAGTAGACAACCACAAATAGATCGATATTGTAGGTTGCGCAGAAGGCTTCGGTCTGAAAGTAATTAGAGTAAAAGAGTTTAAGAGAAGTTCCCAACTTGGACCGGATCGATTCCCCAACCAACCCACCGGTTCTGACTGGGCTTCACTTAATGCTCCAAAATCTAACTGATTGAATAATCATTGAATACCGTTAACGTTAACGCTAAATATCTTTAAAGTCCAGAAATCTTTAAACATAAATCATGTCAGCAAACCCGACGGAACCCTTAAGGGCTGGTGTTATCCAGCTGTGCCATTGTAATTCTTAAAAGCGCACAAAAGTAGGCAACGGAAATTTTCAATGCAATTTGCTATGCCTCACGCACGGGCACGCACACACGCGCACACACATTAACGGCAAACTCGCAGTTAGGGTCAGCCAATATGTGAGTGAGTGTGTGCATGCGAGCGTGTGTGTGTGTGTGTGTGTGTGTGTGTGTGTGTGTGTGTGCGTGTGTGCGTGTGTAGTATGTGGTGTAACGTCTATAACAATGTAATGCGCTTTGGCCTTTTTGCAGCTGGTAAAAAATGTGTTAATGACATTTGAAAAAAGTGTCAGGCACAGGAACGACCCGCAGTAACATGCGCTAAGCGTATATATATACTGTATATATGTCTGTGTGTGTGTAGCATATGTGAGTGCGTCTCTTAACCCACAAACGGGTCATGTTTGACCTATTCAGGGATGCAGCTGCCATATTGTTGGCCTTTCACTGACTTTCAAGCAGTCCCTACTTACCGACATTTCGCAAGCGGGATGATCGATAATCTCCAAGTCAGTTTCAATGTTATCCACCAGCACGGATACCGTTTTCTGTCCATAGTCGTCATCTGGGCGAATAGAAGGAGCACAAGCACAAGCATAAGCAGTTCGATTAGAAAAACAAGCCAGTTCTTGGATTCTTGGAAAATTGGGGAGGTGGGTGGCAGTTGGGCATTCGGGCATTCGGGCAGTCGCATGGCCCAAGTACCGTAAATCTATTTGATTCGTTTGTCTTGGGCAAACATTGTGATTTACCAAGTAATTTGCCCATTGACCATTTCAATAATCGAGTTAATGCTCTTACAGCCAACTGAGTATTTGTTTATGTAGTACAATTGTCGGCACATTCTATTTGGAATTAGGACGGATTTTGCACTCATTTCACGATGCGATGCGATGCGAGTCCAGAGCAGGCTTTTGAGCAGGCAATCATTGTTTAAATCAGATATAACCATCCTTTGCAGCGTCGGGAGCTGCACACGTATTGGCCTATTCTATAGTATTCTAAGAGGCTTAAATATCCTTACTTAAGTGGGAATTAATGAAATCTATTGTTAATTGAATTAACTCAAATTAAAATGTCTGTAATACTTTAATAACGGATGATTATCGTAAATGGGAAAAGTCTGCAAAGGATTGGAATATTTTATTTTGCATTTTCTATTGTTTTCCAATAAGTTGCAAGATGGGAGTGGGGCAGGACAAGTGGAAGTGGATGCCATGCCACGTGCAGCTCAGAGCAATCAACCTGAAGAGCTATTGTCAACTGTGTAGCAATCTGGGAATCGATCAAAACTGGACTGCAGCGCTTTGTCAGTGGGCGTGAGTGGGGCGTGAACGTGGACCTGGACGTGGCTGGTCACATAAAAAGCGTAATCAATGGGATTTTATTTTGTTTGGGTTGTTAATGCCGGGGCACCATAAAAAGGTGCCATAAAGTTCTGCGCCCTAGAACGGAATGCATTGCATCGCCTAATATCAGCCCTGCAGCCACTCCATGTGACAAACCCAATCCAGCACCCGACATACCCGACACACCCCAAACCTGCTCCACCAAAGGGGGAACCGAATCGGTGAATCGGCTGATGGCGGGAAGCGAACAAACACAGTGCTGCAGCTGCAGTTTTGCCGCAAATATTTAGATGGGCTCCACTCCCAGCATATTCCATATCTACCGATCTCTGGCACCACCGCCGACGGCCCGCCCGGGCCCGGCCCCGACCCGTCTGAGTTGCCATCGTTAATTTGCATGTGGCAAGTAATTTTCCACGCGTGGGCGGAACACAGAAATTGAATAGCAAACACTGAAACGGCATTTTGTACGGCAGCTGCTAAAAGCATGTTGTATTTTGTCTCTTTTGTGATACCCTGTTTCCACAGGGGATAGGCTACAAGCTATGCCAGACACAAGAACAAGGCGTCGGCCCGCCAACAGAGCCAAATGCTACGTATCTTCGAGTCGAAAACTTTTAATACTTTGACACTTTAAATAGCTTTTTACTTGGGTCTTTCTCTTTTTCTCTTTTCATTCCCATTGCGATTAGTCATGCACCTGACAGGTGGAGTTTGGGGTCGAGATGGGGTCGCCTGGTGTCTCTGGTCGGGGCTGGGCGGTACTGGATTGGACTGGGCTGGATTGGACTGAGGCATTGAAATCCAACTCGGTCAATACATTCGAACACAATTAAAATTAATCCATAAAAAACAAACAATGCATACAAAGCTTAATAATTTAATAAAAAGTATACAAAAATAAAAATGAAAACAAAAACAAAAATCTAAACTTGTAATCTGTGCACTGAGCCATCGCTGGGAAAATTGATTTGGTTCTGCAGCTGGCGAAACTTATGGCCGGACGAAGCGAATTGTGTAAAATATATTTTTTTTTGGAATAGGATGGACGGACGGATGGTTGGATGGATGGATGCGAATCGTTATATATATTCGCGTAGTCGAAGGCCAACCAAATATATTTTAATAACAAAAACAATTTTCAGTTTACCATAAAGCATAAAGCGACAAAAACAACGTTGTCATCGGCCGATGAGCACAATCCAAGGACAAAGTGTCCTTTTCGGTACTGCCCAAGATACGCGAACTGCAAATTTTGGGTTGGGTAGGGTCGGGGATTGATTTTATGTGTATTTTTTTTATCAGGTCCATGATAGAAAGCATTAAATCGCTTCCTGTTTCATGCGGTTTTTAGTTCCCTAGACACACACGTCTTTCTTATTGTATGTATACAATATATATATATATATATATCGGCATGTGCATGCTCTATAAAATTCCAACATGCAATTGCGTGTTGCACTCTTTGACCGACCCACCGACCGACCTTATCTATTGCAAAAAGCCAAAGACTATTTTTGTGACCACTAAAACCGTACATGGTACTGCTTTGAATTACCCAACTATAAGTTACCCTGTTGTCCTCCAGCACAATGCGACTTTGTAGCCCAAAAATGAACGAGCTTTCGATGCTGACCCATGTTCGATATTTCAAATAATCCTTTAGAATTCAAGCAGCTTTCAGCAAAGCCAAGCAAATAGTGAAAAACGAATGGGAACCTGAATCCGTACAATAGAAGTAGCCCGGACGATTCTGTCCGTGTGTGAATGAATTTTTTGTTAACAACTGTTGAACCGCTTTGGCGTCACTCTTTGTTTTTGGGGCTGAAATCTATTGAATTGAAAATACATATAGTATGTCACATGATGTCGGTTAAAAGCTGAGACTCACAAAGGGATTTTGCTTGATTCACGTCAAAGAGTCGCCAAAGTGGGAAATTATGGGCATTTGCAACTTATGTGCAAGTGTCCAACTTTGTCCAACTACAACAAGTAGTTGTCCAACAAGTCCATACAACAGTTTAAGAGTTTAATTCGAATTCGAAATTTAGAGTGAAATTTCAGGCCAGAGTTGAGGATTAAAGTTGAAATTTAACTTAAAATTGGCTCAATTGATGTGGTCGAAATATTGTTATGCAAATTACGCAAATACTTGTCGCTGGCGTTGTTTAATAAACTTTTGCATTAACAATCTAGGGAATAAATTTGCCTTAACTTTTCTCTGGCATGGCAAGGTTTTTCGAGTGGGTCTCAAGGGTCGCTGGTTGCGGGCTGCGTGTTACGGGTTACGGGTTACGGGTTTCGGGTTCCGGGCCCCAACACCCAAACAAATTCTCGTAAATTTTTTTCCAAGAGAAGAAAAACCAGTAGGAGCATCAGTTATTCACAGCTTGTTGAGCTTACGCACGTTAAACGCAAACTAACAATGGCTACCCTGACCATGCTTTAGAGCTCAAGCCTTCCCAAGCCCTTGCCCCTGGTGCCTAGCCCTTAGCCCCTTAGCCCCAATCTGTTCACTTTGTTGTAACCACAACATACGCAGGACAATAAAAGTTGCGTGTGGCATAAAGTTGCTTTGTTGTTGCTTCTCCTTTGACTGAAGTGCTAATTAAAACTTGGGGAATTTCATGCTCTCTCTCTCTCTCTCTCTCTCTCTCTCCCTCTCTGCCTCTCTGTCTATTTCTTTCTCCATTCTTTTTCACTCTTTCACACATTGGTTACACCCAACGTTCCGCTCCGGGGCCAACGACAATGCAACTCGCAAGCTGGCAACAATATTTGTAACAATTTCGCATGGCCCAGTGCCAATTGCATTCCCCCCGTCCATCTAGGGATGGCCCACTTCTCGTGCTTTTCCTTCGTGATTCTGACCAAATTTTGCAGCATGAATTTTTCCCTGTCTCTCCTGTCTATCCTGTCTATCCTGTCTATCCTGTCTATCCTGTCTATCCTGTCTATCCTGTCTATCCTGTCTCTCCTGTCTCTCCTGTCTCTACTGTCTCTCCATGTCTCTCCTGCCTCAACTGCATATACTGTCTCTTCTGTCTCTCCATGTTTTCAATTATTTTTCGAGCAAAGTTTCGGTTATTCATGTAGATTTTGGCGATCTATGGTTTCCTGTTTCTGTCTCTTCTGTTTCTCCTGTCTTCCTTGTCCCTCCTGTCTCTCCGGTCTCCTATCAACTTCAATTGTTTTCGAGACAAATTTCTCTGATTCATATAGAGATTTGTGGTCTATGGTGCAGCTTGGTTTCATGCCTAAAGTGAAATGCATCCCAGCTCTACCCATCATTTGCAATTCACCCGATATGAATAAAACTTACACGACACGCGTCCATCTCGCATAGGAAGTGTGAAGAGGGCGCGTGTTTTGTTGCCACAAGTCTGGCAGCATATCGTCCCTTAACCCCGCATGCCACTCTCTCCCACAGTTTCCATTCTCATGTGGTACTCCTGCACGCGAATCGTACATCATGAGTGAACGAACGTCGGAACCTTGTGTGGCCCAGACCAGGATTAGACTAATGGCCGCCAACGATGCTTACGCCCAGGCCCAGGCCCATGCCCAGACCCAGACCCAGGCCCAGGCCCAGACATGCCTCCAAGGCCCCCTTGTTGCGCCAGTGCCACTTTTGTTATTAGTGAAGTTGCAGCACTGGACAAGCACTGTGAGTTCGATTCTGACTCTGATTCTGATTTTGATTCAAAAACCAATTCCCGTGCTCGTTCCTGTTCTCGACACCCTCACGCACTCCGAGTGCAATCAGGCTGCCCACTACATGCACTTCCGACATGGAATTTCAGTCCAATCTGGGACACAAGTGCGTGATATATGGCATTACTCAAGTGTCACATGGAGCCTAAAGGTAGCCCAACAAATTACTGCCAAGCGTTAAGAATGCACCAAGTGCCTAATCTCGTAGGCTTGATTACGAAATCCTTTCGAGAAATGGAATGATTAACACCCCGAACCCGGAACAGGGAAGCCCAATGGGAGCGCAGCTTTTAAAAACGTGGGTGCGGCGTCTTGGTGACCAACCCAGCATATGGACAGAGGGGAGGGCCAGGGAGCTGTACCCACTAATGCCAAAGTTGAATATTAATAATGCAACTTATAGAGCAGCTCACTTATCCCAGCCGCCGGTAAAACAATTCCAATCCCATTTTGTGCGGGGCTTAAAGTTCTTTGCTTTGCCGTTGCTTTGTTTGGACAAGCGGTGGAGGTAGCAGTAGCGGAGGGGAGGGCTCGCTCCCTGATTGTGTGTCAATCCGAGTAGCAGCCTAGGGGATAGGGGAATTACCTAAGTTGTGACCCAGCCGGCTTGTCTTCCCCGCGCCCGCGCCCGCGCCCGCGCCCGCGCCCACGCCCACGCCCCCAAACCTCAAGCCCCGGACGCTCCTAAGCCTCGGCGAATTTTCAGCAATGCGTTGGCAAAGTTAATGAAATTAGTAACGACGCTTTTCATATTTTATGAGTTTTGTGGCGTAATTAAAATGCAAATGCGTTTGATTAAAAGTCACATCCTAACCATAACCATAACCATAACCACAAGACCAACTCCAAGCTGCAAGCCCAATCCACCGCACTACCGCACCACCTCCCTAATGAAACCCAAATCCATTATGGAAGCGCTTCGACAAAGCTTTGGCATTATTCAAAATGCTATACCTATCAACAGATTAAACACATCACACGGGCCAGAATAGGATAGGACAACACTGGTTAGCACATGACAGGGGGACAGAATGAGGAGAGGTGAAGGGCACTGCTACCTACCTAAGCTCAAGTCGTAGGCGCAGATATAGTCCGATGTTGTGAACTGATAGGTCAGCGTCGTCTTTCCTACTCCGGAGGCTCCCAGCATGGCGATTTTATAGGCGGGAATGTGCTCGTTGTTGCTCTGCTGTCCACATGCCTTCTGTTGTTGATACTGCGGCTGCAGGGCGTGAGATGGATCTGCCCCCTCGAGCACCTCCCCCGAGGCACGTGAGACGCCACTGCAAATAGAAAAAGGAAAATAGCAGACGTGTTGCATGTAGTATGATGAAAAGTGCTGCTAATCATGCGATAGATTAGAACTTGAACACTAAGTGGAACTGGAAATAGAAATAGAAATGCATTCATGGAGCTCCAAGCTCTAGTCGAGTGAGCTCGACTAAGAGATACCCTGATCCCAACAGTGCAATACAGGCAGAATCGCTTAATACCGTTACATACATACACACACAGACCCACTTGCACCGTTACCCAGAGTGCGCTAGAGTCAGCGCTGCGTCAGGGGCCTCACCTCATGTGACCTTTTACACTCTTTTGCAAATAACTTCTGTGTTTATTATCCGATCGATTTGAAACTTTCAGTATAGGTTCAAAATACTAAATACGTGTGTTGAAAATCTAGTTTTTAATTACATTACAATTAAAAAATTACACCTGTTATTAAATTTTTTTGATTTGAGGGCGAGGGGGGTGTGGCATCCAAAATTTTGAGAAAATGCAATTTACGCACCATCAATGCGAACCTACATGCCAAATTTTGTGCCTTTAGCTACAAACGTTCTGCCGCCAGGTAACATAATGCATTTTTCACCTTTT